>JANHMN010000015.1:67059625-67073542 GCA_030674055.1 Rhabdomys pumilio
CCCTCAACAACAGTCCACAGCCCACCGGCAGCCCATCCTGCCCCTCAGCAACAGTCCATAGCCCACCGGCAACCCATCCTGCCTCTCAACAACAGTCCACAGCCCACCGGCAACCCAGAGTCCCCAGAGTTCCAAATGTCACACAGTTACAGAAACTATCTGCAGCTGGCAAAATCATGTCCCCACCAGAGCACAAGGCAAATTATAGTCAGCTGCCATGGACAACCTGAAGTAGCCCTGTATCCCATGCCTGTGATTAAATTGAAAACGTATAATATTTCTGTGTTTTTTAAAAGAAACCAAAATTCCAAAATTGTCAGTAGAAGCCATCTTGCTGGCTCTTTTCTAATAACAGTTAGACTTAAAATTGAAGACTCAAATTGGGGGTGGGGGGATGGTGAGGAAATGGCTCAGTAAAGTGCTTATTGTACAAGCATGAGGACCTGAGTTCAGATATCCCCACACCTACATGAAAGCCAGCCTAGGCATGGCAGTGTGTACATGGACAGCCAGTTAGCCAGTCTGGGGTCTGGGCTCAGTGAGATACCCTGCCTCTAAAAGTGAAGAGCACTAGAGGAAGATCCTGACACCCCATGTGTGGAGCATGTGTGCCCCAACACACATGCAATGCCTTTGAATTCGTCCTGAGTGCTGCCTTGGCTCTGTCATTTAATTCCTAGTGTTTTTCCCTACAAGTCATTTTGTTTGTCATCTCTTTCTACTCTGTTGAGAGTTGTGGGGTTTTGTTCTTCTGGTAGACAGGGTATCACTGTAATATCCTCACTATGTTGTACAGTCTGACTTTGACTCATGCACCCTCAGAATGATGAGTGAAAGTAATCATACGACTTTCTTGCTTTGCTTTATTGATAATCATGAATTACATCAAGAGCTTCCCAATTGGGTCATTCTGACATTTCCACCGTGAATTCTACTGTGTTGTGTTGACCTTAGTGTTCTTTCAGTGCTTGGGCTCGCTTTCTTCTCCCCACCCTCTCCTGGTTGTGTAGAGCATGCTGGCATTGTTGGATCAGTCTCCTGTCTCTGCCTAGGTGCTGGGATTGCAGCAAATACTGCAGTGTCTGGTAGTACTGTATAATAAAGTGCTCTCTGTCTATTCTTTAACAACTTCCTGATTTCATGTTGACTGTATATGGATCTACTGCTTGCGTGTGCATATATGTTCTCTTGATCTTTTCAATAGTGTTTTGTTGGTTTTGTTGTTGTTTTGTTTGTTGGTAGGGATAAAACCCAGGCAAGCACTCCAACACTGAACTGGACCCCAAGCATGTAAAGTTCTTACTATTTTTTTCTGATCCCTTACTATTTTTTTCTGAAGTCTAGAAGTCACTTGGGTCTGTTTTTCCTGTATATCTAAACTAAAATTATAATTCAAACAGAGTGGAGGCAAGTATTTCCCTTTCTGTTTAGAGTATAAAACTTGAGGCCTTAGCTTTTTTAAGAAAGTAAATTTATCATGTGTATTAGCACGTGTGTGTGCATGTGTACAACTTGTGAGAGTTAGCTCTCTCTTTCCACCAGGTGATGACTCACGAACTTATGTCATCATTGGGTCACACTGCCAGACTGAGGTTTTAACTTTGTTAATCAGGAGGTTTGTTTGGTAACAAATTCCATGTTGGATATTATTGAATCTTTTTGAGTACTTAAATATGTCCTATCTCTTATAAATGCATTCAGTATTATAAGTGTTCATTTTTATCTAATGGTATAATTCAATTTTTTTTAATATAGAAATTTACAGCAACAATGTCGACACCAGATAAGAAAGCATCCCAGAAGATCGGCTTTCGACTACGGAACCTACTCAAGCTTCCCAAAGCACATAAATGGTGCATATACGAGTGGTTCTATTCAAATATAGACAAGTAGGTATTATTGCCCGTATCATCAGTATTGCTCTAACTGAAATTAATTTTTTCAAATGTTATAAGCTGTCACCTCTTCTTTAAATCTCTTTACTTTTTAATTTTCTATCCTTCTCTCATAAATACATTCTGATCACAGTTTCCCTTCTCTCGTCTCCTCCCAGTCCCCATCCTTTCTCTATTTCCCTTCAGGAAAGAGCAGGCCTGCTAGGGATATCAGCCAACCACAGTACAACAAGTTGTAATAAAACTAGGCACATACCCCTGTATCAAGGCTGGTTGAGGTGACCCCAGTAGGAAGAACAGGGTCTCAAGAGCAGGCAAAAGAGTTAGAGATACCCCGACTCCCACTATTAGGAGTCCAACAAAAATCTTAAGCTAACAACTCTAACCAATGCAGTCTCCATAATTGTCTATAAGTCCCTCTGAGCCCTGCTCACTTGATTCTGTGGGCAGCATTCTCCTAGTGTCCTCTACCCCTCTGGCTCCTACATTCTTCCCCTCTTCCACAGGGTTCTCCAAGCTCCAAAGGGACCCAATGGAGATCTCCAATCTGGACTATCTCTCCACCTAGTGTTTAGCTGTGGGTTTCCATATCTGCTCCCATTAGCTGCTGGAGGCAGTCTGATGACGATTGGGCCAGGCACCAATTTATGAGTATAGCAGCATATCACTAGAAGTCATTTCATTGACTTTTTTCTACCCTAGATGTCCTGGCTCTTTTTTTAAAGATTTATTTTTATTTATTATGTATATGCATGCTTGTGTGCATGACTTTATGTATGCCACATGTGTGTAGGTGCCCACAGAAGTCAGGATGTAGGATCCCCTGGAACTGGAGTAATAGGCAGTTGTGAGCTGCCATATGATTGGGAGCTGATCCTAGGCCCTGTGTAAGACTAGTAAAAATGGTCCTTTTTATTACTTACTTACTTATTTATTTATTTATTCATTCATTCATTACTTTTTTTTTATTAGCTCTGGCTGGCTCTGTAGACCAGGCTGGAGATCTGCCTGCCTCTGCCTCCCATCGTGGCTTCAACTGATCCTCTTGCCTCGTCTCCCAAGTAGCTGACTACACACACAGGTATATGCCACATACCAAATGAAGAGTTCATTTTTCTATTTCTTATTCCAGTTTAATTAATTTCTATTTCTGTTATAGTTTTCTCTCTCCTTTTTCTGCCCCTATAAGAAGTTATACATTTTGAAAAGTTTTAAATAAAAAAGCGTAATTTCTGTATTATAACTAGTAACTGCTATAGAATGAAGATACTCTAAATCAAAGCACAATTACTCTCAGCAAATGAGATTTGTTTTATAACTGTAGAGAAAGAGACAAATCATTTTTAGGAGAGTAATCTTTTCATTTACAGCTAGTATTAGGCACTTTAACTATATAGGAATTTTGAATAGCCCATAGAGATTGGCTGACGAACATCTCTGATGCTAATCTATCTTCTGTGCCAGTTATCAGTGGTTGCTTAGTTGTTTATTTTTTTGTGCTTCCCTTCTGTCCTCCACAGACAGTTCCTCAAAAGCCTGTGAAGTCCATGGACAGTCATGTCAAGTATCATGAGTAAAAAATTTTAATGGTCTTAAGAGAACTTTCTCTCTTTCTCTCTCTCTCTCTCTCCCTCTCTCTCTCTCTCTCTCTTCCTCTCTTTCTCTCTCTCTTTTCTTCCCCCCCCACCCCCAGACAGGGTTTCTCTGTGTAGCCCTGGCTGTCCTGCAACTCACTCTGTAGATCAGGCTGGCCTCGAATTCAGAAATCCACCTGCCTCTGCCTCCCAAATGCTGGGATTAAAGGCGTGGACCGCCACCGCCCTGCAGATTATGAATTAGAGGGGAAAGTTTGACACATTGTGATTAGTAGGATGTGAAAAATTAGAATGTGTATTTTGTTTTTGTTTTTTGAGACAGTGTTTCTTGTAATCCAGGTTGATCTCAAACTTGCTTTGTTACTGTGTGGCTACAAATAGGGATGTAGCCAAGGCTGGCCTTGGACTTTTAGTTTTCCTGCCTCTTCTTCCCAAAGGTTGGACCTGAGTTAAAGGCACGCACCACTGTGCCCAGCTTTGGATGGTGTATTTTTTACTTTATTTAGGAAGGTAACACATTAAATATTAATACGATCATAAATCTATTCTGTTTTACAGGCCACTTTTTGAAGGAGATAATGACTTCTGTGTATGCCTAAAGGAATCCTTTCCTAATTTGAAAACAAGAAAATTAACAAGAGTAGAATGGGGAAAAATCAGGAGACTGATGGGAAAACCTCGGAGGTAAAATTTTTGTTTTGTTTGAAGTTAGTAAGTAGTTGATGGAATCATTACTACCTTGACTAGTGATATTGTTGTTGTGTTTTGTTTTTAAAGACTATTTTCACTGTGTACTTCTGGCTGGCCTGGAACTCACTATGCAGACTAGGCTGACCTTGAACATACAGAGATCCGCCAGTCTCCCTCACAGGTGCTAGGATTGAAGATACACTCCACCCCGTGCCCTTTACCTTGGCTTTTTAAATCTTCAAAGGACTAGTGCCAAAATATGACTTCAGAGTAATTGATTATATGTTAAATATATCATTTTAATGAACTGTAATGTAGGTGCATTGTATTCTTAGAATAAAACACACAATTTCATTTTTTTCAGATTACAGATATCTAACATATGTTTTAAGGATTTATTATTTTAATTTTTTTAAATTTTATTTCTCTAGCCCCAGTGCTACTCTTTTTAATTACCTATGTCTTTTATGTCTGTCTCCCTACCAACCAACTCATTCTGTCTTCTATCTGTCTGTCTATCTATCTATCTATCTATCTATCTATCTATCTATCTATCTATCTATCTGGCACAGTTTCAGTTATCTCAGGATAACTTCAGACTCAAACTGGTATGTGTAACAAAAGGTTAATCTTGAACTTCTCAGCATCCTGCCTATGACTTCTAAGTTTTGGGATTACAGGTGTGAGATGCTGTGCCCAGTTTTATTAATGCCGTAGATCAAATTCAGGAATTTGTGCATGCTGGTCAGGAGCTCTACTAACTGAGCTGCACTCCCCAGTCTACCCCCTAAAATATTTTTAATTGTCCTAGAAAATATTTTAAAATGCTATAAAGTCTTGCGTCTGTTTTCACATTTATTTACTTTGTGTGTGTGTCAGGAAAATAACGGAATTGGCTTCAGTTATCTCCTACCATGTTGAGCCTGCGGCTCAAATTCAGGTGCTCAGGCTTTATGGCAAGCTGCTTGCTTCACTTGCTGAACTATCTCATCACACCCCCTTTAATAGATGTTTTTACTCTTTAAGAAGTTTATACATATAGACAATAGCTTGATGTGTTTTACAAACAGAAGGGCTTTTTCCTTAAGGAAGTCAAGTTATAATACAGATTAATGCAATAAACTTTTAGAAATATCCTAACTTCAGAAGTCAACTGAGGGCTGGAGAGATGCTTTAGTGGTGAAGAACACTTACAGAAGACCCAGATTTTGTTCCCAGGACACACATGGCAGCTTACAACAGTCTATAACTCTAGTTCCAGAGGATGTGATGCCTTCTCTTCTGGATTCTTTGGACACTACACATATATGGTACACACATATGTATGTATACACACTTAAAAAAAATCAGTGGGTGCAACCTGGGAGATATCTCAGCAGGTAAAGACCTTGCTGCCAATCCTGACTTCAGTCCCAGGGACCCAGACAGTGGGAGCAGTGAAGAGAGCTCCACAAGCTGTGCTCTGATTCTCACTTGCACACCTGTGAAAATACTGCATTTGTGCATGCACACACACTCAAATAAATAAATGGAAAAAAATTTAAGAGTCAATGGTGACTTTGTATTTAGTTACAATATAAAAAGGAAAGAGGAAAAGTCAAGCTATCAGGACGGAACTTAATAGTAAACACGTGAATATGAAGAACACATGGTCCTGAGAAGGAAGATTGAGTGTCTTAAATTAATGAGTTAATGCTAAGTTCTGTATTCCCATAAAAGGTGTGGTAGCAGATCTCTAAGTTCAAGGCTAGCATAATTTATATAGTGAGTTCCAGGCCAGCAAGGATGACATAGTGAAAACCTTTACTCCTACCCTCCAGTCCTCCTCTCCTCAAATTTTTATCTGCTAGGGAAGAAATCAAGTAGAGAAAGTCTGAAAAAACAAATGAAGAACAGCATTTATCAGGTATCAGCTAACATAGTAAATAGTCATTAAGATTGACAGGACCAGGGCTGGAGAGGTGACTCAGCAGTTAGGAGCATCAGCTGCTCTTCCAGAGGACCTGCGTTTGATTCCCAGCACCCACGTGGTGATTCACAGTCATCTGTAACTCCATTTCCAGGGACCCAGTGTCCCCTTCTGCCCTCTTGAGGACCAGGCACGCATGTGGTATGTGTATATATAAAAGTGACAGTACAAGAACAGGAACACAGATTATTAAGTAACCACAGTTAAAATGGTGTGGCAACAGTATATAGCTGGAAAGATAAATGGAGGAAAAAAGATAGTATGCGCCGGGCAGTGGTGGTGCACACCTTTAATCCCAGCACTTGGGAGGCAGATGCAGGTGGATTTCTGAGTTAATCCCAGCACTTGGGAGGCAGAGGCAGGTGGATTTCTGAGTTCAGGCCAGCCTGGTCTACAGAGTGAGTTCCAGGACAGCCAGGGCTACAGGGAGAAACTCTGTCTCTGAAAAACCAAAAAAAAAAAAAAAAGTACTTGCTGCTTTCACAGAGGCCCCATGTTTAATTCCTAGCACCTGCATGGTAACTCATACCCACCTGTAGCTCCAGTTCCAGGGGCATCGATGCCCTCCCTCTTCTGCCCTCTATAGGCATCAGGCATGTATTTACCTTATATACATACATGTAGACAAAACACTCACACATGTTACATTTTTAAAATGAAGCAGTGAAACTACTAGAGAGGTCAGTTTTAGGTGCCACGTGATTCACAGTTTTAGGTAGTGTCTAATATATGATGCTGAGCTGAAAAAAATTAATTCCAGTAGGTTCTAGAACTAGGAGGGATAATAGGCAATCTCAATATGTTTTCTTTATAAAAATGAGGTTTTTGTGGCCCTAAATTAAAAAAAAAAAATTGTCAAAAACATCTGAAACTTATTGTAGACAGAGGGCAGAAAGGAGTCTATAAGATGAATTCACTTAGTGGCTCTTGAGTCGTGGAGTTATAAAAGCAGGAGCACTGTGATGAACATTTGGTGAGATCAAGAATGTTGGGGAGTGTATGCACATTGTCCAGACTGTGGTGAGGGTTTTAAGGCTTAGATACAATGTACATGTCGGGAAAGACAATCTGCATGTCTTTTTATTATGCTTATTTGATTATGGGTTTGGAGATCAGAAAACATCGTAAGGGTTGGATGTTCCTTCTACCATGTGTGCAGTAGGGATTAAATCCAAGCTTGGCAGCTGGGCTGTCTTTTCTCCCTTCATGTATGTGTGCATGTGTGGAGGTGTGAGGAGGAGTCTTCCTCATCTGACCTTATTCTTGTTTTGTTACTGTTGTTTGAGATGGCATCTCTCTGCTGTGTAGTTTTGGCTGTTCTGGAACTCAGTTTAAACCAGGCTGGCCCTGAGCTCGCATAGATCACCTGCCTCAGCATGCCTAAGTTAAAGGCATGACCACCATACCCAGCCTTACCTTACTCATTGAGAACTCCCATAGTTTGCTGCAGGGATCTCCTCTCAGTCTTTCTAGGCTACAATTAAAGGCAGGCTTCCATGGCCAGCTAGCATTTACACAGGTTCTGGGGTCCAAACTCCAGTCTTGCTTACACAGCAAGTACTTTAACTTCTGACCCCACAGAATTTATCTGATTATATACTTACAACATAATTTATTATATTTCTAGTACTTGTGTTTGAATTACAGGTGTGTGCTATAACGTTAGCCTGGCCTAGCTTAGTTTATATGATATTTGTAATTTATTCTAGGTGTTCTTCTGCATTTTTTGAGGAAGAGCGATCAGCCTTAAAACAGAAGCGGCAGAAAATCAGGCTGTTACAACAAAGGAAAGTTGCAGATGTTTCACAGTTCAAAGATCTCCCCGATGAAATTCCTTTACCCTTGGTTATTGGAACCAAAGTTACAGGTAAGTAAAAACAAGCTTAGTCATGAGTCTGTTCAGTTGTAACCCAGATAGTGTGGATTCCACACTGAGGAGGCATAACTGCCTCTGCAGCGGTACACTAAGGGGAAGAAGTATTAGTGGACTGGAGTGATGGCTCAGGGTAAGAGTACCTGCAGCTTTTGCAGAGGTTCTGGGGTCAGTCCCCAGCACCTGCACAGTGGCTCACAACCTGTTCCAGGGGCATCTGATATTTGTTTCTAATTTATGAGGGCACCAGGCATGCATGTAGGCAAACACTCATACACATAAAAATAAGTACATTAAATAATATGTATGAATTCAATAGTATCTACTACAGTATGAACTAAAGCAGTCAGACATAGTGGCAAAGGACTATTATCCTAGCTCCATGTAAGCTAAGGTCAGCGTGGCCTAGCTACATAACAGGACCTTGCCTCAAAATAGAAGAGGGCTGGGAATGTACCTTACTGGAAATTTTGCCTTCAATGCCACTTTTTTTTTTTTTTTAAAGTGATTTTCATATGCTGTCCCTTCAGACTGGAATTAAATGATACTGCCATACAAGTGAAGGCAGGAGGATCGGAAGTTCAAGGTTATCCTTAGCTGTATTGTTGGTTTGAGAGTAGCCTGAGATACATGAGACCTATTTAAAGTTGAAAATAGCAGGGCAGTGTCCCAGCACTTGGGAGGCAGAGGCAGGAGGATTTCTGAGTTCGAGGCCAGCCTGGTCTACAGAGTGAGTTCCAGGACAGCCAGGGCTACACAGAGAAACCCTGTCTCGAAAAACAAACAAACAAACAAACAAACAAAAAAAAAAAAGTTGAAAATAAACTACTTCTAATATGTTGCTTAAAAGTATGATATCCAGTTATTTTGCTAGTTTTTTAGGGATTTACACTGTAAATGGTGGTCTTTTCTTCAGTCTGTTTGGTGGCTATATGATGTTGTTTATGTGTCAAATTAAGGATCATCATTTCAACTTTGTTTTTGTTTTAAAAATTATTAATTTTTAAACCTAAAATAAAGTACATAGTCATGTTAAAGCTAGTAGACAGCGACACTATATTTTTTAAGGTTTAAAGTGTATACTTGGAATAGTCTTACTTGACAAGTGTTTTTGTGTCATAAGTATAACACCTGCTTCTCTTTTCAGCACGATTACGTGGCATTCACGATGGTCTGTTTACTGGTCAGATAGATGCTGTGGACACTCTTAATGCTACTTACAGAGTAACTTTCGATAGGACAGGGCTTGGGACTCACACCATTCCTGACTATGAAGTTCTCGTGAGTAATGTTTTATTAAACTTAATTAAAATGTTTTATAGTATATTTGTATTTTATGCCTTTAATTATTTTAGTATTTTCTTTATGTTGTCTTTTATGAGAGAAGGTTTCAATTTAAAGATCTTTAGGATTTCCCAGCCCTGTAAACTAGATCCCCTGGGGAAGAACTCTACTTAAGTCTCATTTCCAAAAGCCAGGATTTCTTCCTTGTGCTTTATCCACCCAGTGAATCAGCACCTTCATTTTTTAAAATTACTTTGGGAGGGGGTCAAGATAGGGTTTCTTTGTATAGCCTTGAAACTCACTCTGTAGACC
Organism: Rhabdomys pumilio; assembly: GCA_030674055.1. NCBI lineage: Eukaryota > Metazoa > Chordata > Mammalia > Rodentia > Muridae > Rhabdomys > Rhabdomys pumilio. The sequence continues at coordinate 67,069,244 of JANHMN010000015.1, forward strand.
CGGCTGGCCTCAAACTCACAGAGATCTGTCTGCCTCTACCTCTCAAGTGCTGGCATCAGATGTGTGCACCACCACCACCCAGCTGTAAATTACATTTTTATTTTGTGTGTGTGTGTGTGAAAGTACACACTATACATGCTCATGCAGACCACAACACTAACAAACATGAGGGTCAGAGTACAACCTTTGGGAGGGAGTCCTTTCTCTTCTACCATGTGACTCCTAGGAATCTAACTCAGGTCTTCAGGTGTGGTGGCAGGTGCCTGTACCCACTGAGCTGCCCAGCACTTTCATTTTTTGCATGATAAAATTGCCACACTATTCATTGACTTACTCAAAGCTCTAAAGCTGGGTTTTTTATTTTGTGTTTTTGTTTATTTATAAATCACATGGAGACTAGAATCTAGGTCTTTTGATATTCTAATACAGATTAACATGCTGAAGTACTTATCAGTCTTGATTTTGTAATGTGGAACTTATGTGTGCATTCATGAATGTGTGTGTGCATGTTCTCACTTGAATTTATGAGTGTGCTTTGGATTTCGATTGAATCCAAGTTTAGTGATCATTGAATCACTGAGCTACATCTCCAATCTGACACTCTTGATTGATAGATAGATAGATAGATAGATAGATAGATAGATAGATAGAAAACTGCTGGAAATACAGCTCAATGAATACTTGCCTTGCATGTTAAAGACCCTATAGACTTCTAAATAAGTAAAAAAAATTTCAGACTATAACTGTAATCTGGACTGATTTATTTTAAGTTGATATATAGTGCTTATAAATTCTCTTAAGTTTTATGGTTCTTCTCTTCTTTCAAAGAGTAATGAGCCTCATGAGACAATGCCAATTGCTGCCTTTGGACAAAAACAGCGGCCTTCTCGGTTTTTTATGACCCCCCCACGGTTACATTACACCCCTCCTCTCCAGTCACCAATTACAGTAAGTAATACAGAAATGCCCTCAGGAATGTAACTGTTGTAACTGTAAACTGTGTTCTCATGTAGCACACATTACAACTACCTCAGGACTTGAGCTGCCTATATTATATTGAACTCATTGGCAGATATTAAAATAAGCAAATAGTTTTTCCAATTCTGAAAATAGTTTCTTCATTACTGGTTTTTAATGTAATTTTATTAAACAGAACTTTCACTTTAAAAATACAATCAATGATTAGATGATTCCTTCTGACTCTCAGGATGGTGATCCTTTACTGGGACAATCACCTTGGAGAAGTAAAATTTCTGGCTCTGACACCGAGACGTTAGGAGGCTTTCCGGTAGAATTCCTTATCCAGGTGGTAAGTTGCTTGGAAGCTGAGTTGTTAAGGTTGGACTCTTTCTGTGGGTCAAACATTTTTACATATTATTCTTTCAACCACTGTGTGGGTTTTCAGGACTCTTCTATTTCCAGCAAATTCTTAAAAAAAAGTTATAATACCCCCAAATAATTTGAGTTGTCGCTTTTTTTTCTTTGTTTCTTTGTTTCTTTCTTTGTTTCTTTCTTTCTTTCTTTCTTTCTTTCTTTTTAAGATAAGAAATTACTGTTTACTTACTAAGTACTTATGGATTAGACACTAAGAAATCTAAGTAAATTATAGAAGCAGTGTGTGTAACAGTTTTTCTGAATAGTCTGACTTTTAAAAATGTAATGAGTTAGTGTGTTTGTTTGTGTGTTTATTTTTCTGGAGATAGGGTCTCACTATGTAGCTCTGGCTGTCCTAGAACTTACTGTATAGACCAAACTGACCTGGAATGTACAGAGATCTCCCTGCCTCTGCCTCTGTGTGCTGGGATTAAAGATTTGTGCCACTATGCTTGGTATATGTGATTGGTTTTGAAAATTAGATTAAATAAGGCCAGATAAAAGAAGCAAGCCTGAGAAGCTGAGCAGGGTGCTTAGAGTTCACAGCTAGCCCAAGCTAATAATAGCAAACGCTTGACTCTGACAGAAAAGGAAATGAGAGGTTACGTCGTTATATTAAATCATAGTCTAGGAGGCTGGAGAGATAGGGCAGTCAGTCGTTAAGAGAACTAACTGCTATTCCAGAAGACTGGGGTTTAAATTCCCAGCATCCACATGACAGCCCACAACTATCTATAACTCCAAGATCTAACACCCTCATACATACAGACATACATACAGGCAAATCACAATGTACATAAAATAAAAATAAATTATTTTTAAAAATTATAGTCTAGTATTATTTTGAGGGTTCTTTCCCTTTTTTGAAAATAATATTTTAGTCTAAAATGGTCTTTTTAAAAAAAATTTTTTTTCTCTTTTTTTTTGAGCTGAGCAATGGTGGCACATGCCTTTAATCCTGGCACTCTAGAGGCAGAGGCAGATAGATCTTTGTGAGTTCAAGGCCAGCTTGGCCTACAGAGAGAGCTCTAGGACAGCCAGGGCTATACAGAGAAATCTGTCTTGAAAAAACAAACAAAATACATATACATTATTTGTTGAGATTATAATACAATTAAATTATCTTCTCCTTTTCTTTTCTCCATTCAAGCCCTTTTATATATTCCCTCCTGCCCTCTCTCAAATTCATAGCCTCTTTATCTTTAATTGCTGCTGTGCGTGTGTGCCCACACACATGAATACAACCTACTAATTGGTATAATGCTACTTGTTTGTGATTATTAGGGCTGGCCATTTGGTGTTGGACAACCGCCAGTTGGTGTAATTATTTAATACCCAATTCATATAAACTTCTATACTTCTATACTATATAACTTCTATATAGAACCTCATTGAATCTCTCCACTCAGCATCCCTTAGCTGCCCAGATTCCTTTGTTCCACCTCAGCGTGTCTGCTGGTATGTTCCTTGCTCTAGTTTGGGCAGCCATGCTGTTGAGACACCGTGTATAAGGCTTCCCTGGCATTTCTAGGCTACACAGTCTCATAGCAAACTTCCTGCTTCTCTGTCTCTATCGTCTCTACCCCTCTGCAGTGATCCCTGACCATTAGGTACAAGAGTTGTGTTGTTGATGTATCATTTGGGACTGAACTTGATAACGGCATCCTAATCGGTTGTGGTTTTCTGTGAGAAGTGAGAGCTACATTCGCTGTGGGTATAGGGATAAATATTTAGAATGTAGTTAGGGATTAAGCTGTTTAGTAAAGTGATTGTAGGTTCTCCTTCAAGACCCATGACTTCACTAGTCCTAAAATAAAGTCTTTATTTATAAAAGTACTTAGAATGTAATCCATTGAAATTCTCAATATTTACACTTTAGATTAATATTTCAATGACATTTTATCTGCATATGCATAGAGTTTTATATTGATTGCATATTAAATAATTAGTCTTGCAGTATGCTTTTTGGCTTTCAGGGTTGAACAGCTATTTTTATATGAAGGGTTGAAAATATGAAGTCTGGCCGGGCAGTGGTGGCACGCGCCTTTAATCCCAGCACTTGGGAGGCAGAGGCAGGCAGATTTCTGAGTTCGAGGCCAGCCTGGTCTACAGAGTGAGTTCCAGGACAGCCAGGGCTATACAGGGAAACCCTGTCTTGAAAAACAAAATAAAAATAAAAACAAACAAACAAACAAACAAACAAAACCCAGTTGGTTCTCTCCTTCCAACATGGGGGAATCAAGCTCAGGTGGTCAGGCTTGTTAGCACATGCTTTTATCCTCTGAGCCTCTCACCACCTCTAATTACAGTCAGCTTTAAAATAATATTTTCTTAGGTTGTGTTTTGAGTTAGGGTCTCATTATATAGACTAGGCTGGCCTAGAATTTACTATGTAGCCTCAGATGGCCTCTAACTTATGATCCTCCTGCTTTAGTACCCTGAGTACTGAAGTTGAACGTGTGTTCTGTGCTGAGTTTACAGTATTCTTGCTCACATGTACGAAATAAAGTGCTTTGCCATATTGAGGGATAAAATGTACCATTAGGACATCTGTGTGAAAACTAGAAATTTGATATACTTGAATGTCTCTACTTACACATTTCTAACACATTTCTCTTTCTGTCTACAGACTAAGTTATCAAAAATTCTCATGATTAAAAAAGAACATATCAAGAAATTAAGGGAAATGAACACAGAAGCAGAAAAGCTGGTAAGGATTTAAGGATTTATTTCCCTTGTTTACTTGTCTAATTGTTTTTATTTATTTATTTATTTATTTATTTTATTTTATTTTTGATTTTTTTTAATACTGTCTGGAAAAAAAACTTTAAGGCTTGTTTATTTGTTTTTATTTAAGACCAGGTTTTGCTGTGTCCCTGGCTGGCCTGAAATGGACTGTATAGACGAGGCTGGCCTGAAATGGAC
>JANHMN010000015.1:67073552-67094668 GCA_030674055.1 Rhabdomys pumilio
AAATGGACTGTATAGACGAGGCTGGCCTGAAATGGACTGTATAGACGAGGCTGGTTTCCAACTTGTGGCAGTCATCCTGCATTTGCCTCCTGGTGCTGAGTCCACAGGCTTGTGCCACCACATCTGGTGGCAATAAGTCTTACTTTAAATCATTATTTTATTTTACCTTTTTTTAGTATATTGAATACATGCTACTAATTCAGGAATGGAATACAGTACCTTACCCATTAGACCACTGACTACACAGTTGCATAGGATTAATGGATGGCTGAGCTTCCTGAGTCATTTATATAAGTATAGAATTCCTAGCACTGATTAATACCTTTCACTAAGCAAGTTTTAATGACAGCCTTCTAAAAGTGCTCCAGAATAAGGTACTAAGTTGTCATATTTAAGTTAACTTGACAGAGATTTTATTATTCAGGTAAGTCCAAAAAACTGAGTCAATTTTATTTAGAAAGAATTAGTGGAGGTTTGGGGTTTTTAAAGTTCTATTTTATTTATATGTCTATATCTGTGTAAATGTGTGCTGTATGCATACATACAGATATCCCTGTAGGAGCCATGTGTACTGTTAGTTGCTGAGCCATCTCTCCAGCCTCTTTGAAACTATTTACATTAAATCATTCTTTAAAATTAACTCTCGGGTATGGAGAGATGGCTCAGTGGTTAAGAGCACTGACTGCTCTTTCAGAGGTCCTGAGTTCAATTTCTAGCAACCACATAATGTCTCACAACCATCTCTAACAGGATCTGATGCTCTCTTCTGGTATACATAAAGAGAGCATACTCATATACATGAAACAAACAAATAAATAAATCTTAAAAAATAAAAGTGACTCTCATTATAAACCACACTGGCCTCAAACTCAGAGATTTACCTGCCTCTGCCTCCCAAGTGCTCACTAAAGATATGAGCTACGAAAGCCAGCAAGATTATTTTCTTATCAAGATATCTTTTAAAGATAAACCTGGGGCTTCAGATATAATTCAGTGGGATCTGGCTTCAAAAGCTGAAATAGATAGGTGAGTAGATGTCCAGTCCCTAATGTGGGTGGATGGATGGATGGATGGATGGGTAGATAAACTATAACTTAGACTCAGATGTACAAGATAAAGGAAGGCAAGAGGTAGTCAATTGTTGTGGACTAGTATGTTTCCAAAATACCCTCATGTAAGGAAAGAGCTAACATCTGAATTGTTTAAAAGACGAGGGCCAATCAATAACTGCAGAGGTTTTTATTTTTGTTTTTAAGTCATTGGGAACTACTAAGACTATCAAAGATATATTCAAGGTGGGGTTTTTTTGTGTGTGTTTTTGTTTTTTTTCCTTTTCTGTGAAGTTCTGTAAACTAGTTAAACAGTGGTAGCACACACCTTTAATCACAGCACTCTGGAGACAAAGGCAAGTGGATCTTAGTCTGAGGCTAGCCTGGTCTACCAAGTGAGTTACAGGACAGCCATGGCTACACAGAGAAACCCTGTTCTAACTTCAGGTGTTTTAATATTAACTGGTAGTATCACTAACTAGTAGTGTTTTTATCTACCCTTTCTAGTCTCTACATTCACAAATATTTAAGTTAAAGGCTAGTTTGTTTTATTTTACCAAATAATTTGAGTATTTCACTATTTTTCACCTCTAAGGATTGGGCATATCACTTTGTTCAAAGTGTACTAGCCTGTTAAAATTTCCTTGTCACCCAGAAAAAACCAACCAAACAACTTTGTCTGTGTTGTCTGTCTGTGCACATGGATGTGCAGGTGCATATATGTACACATATGTACACTAGTGTTTGGAGATCAGAGCTGAGTGTCAGGTGTCTTCTTCAGTCACTCTCTGCTGGAGTGTATGTCTGCTGTCTTAGTGAACCTGGAGCTCATGGTGTCAGGTAGGCTGACTAATTCCGGGAACCCCCTCTCTGCCTACCCAGTGCTGTCTTACAAGCAGTGTGTGTGCTGGAGTTACGCATTCAGGTCCTTGTTCTTATGCAGTAAGCCTTTACCAAGTGAGCCATCATCTTCCTAACCCATAAACATGTATGAAGTTTTTCAGAGAATAGCTTTGAACTAGATTTTTTTTTTTTTTTTTGGATCAAATTAAATAGTACTGGTAAGTTAGTGAAAGTTTGAGTTTATTGACGTCAGAATGTCTTTTCGGGACTGTAGAGATGACTGAGTGATTAAGAACACTGGCTGCTCTTGAGAGGATTTGGGTTTGATTCCCAGCACCCACACAGTGCTTCACAGCCTTCTGTAGCTCTAGTTCCTAGAGACCTGACCGCTCTTCTGACCTTCCTGGTCACCAGGCACACACATGGTACACACACACATGCCACAGTGGGAGAGCAGCTCAAGACTACAGAATTGACATGAGACAGACTTACTGAAACAGAAACCCATGTCTAGACACATGAACTCATGAAGAGCAGTAGGGAAAGAGAGCTTTGAAACAGTGAGTTTGAGTTAATTGGATATCAGAACAGAGTTTAGGGAGTTCAGCCACTACTTTATATCCCATAGACAAAATGACTGGAGATTTAAACCAGAAATGGAAAGCCGAGCTATGAAAATATAAGAGTATATCTGTTGATCACAAGACACAAGGACAAAAACTAAAAGGCAGTTCACAAGGTCAAAGGAAGTATTTACAGCCATGCACCAGTAAGAAAAAGTGTGCAGCCCAGCGGACATCACTAAGGAGGGTTGAACAGACAGCAAGTTTTACCCAGAAAGATATTCCAAAGTACCTCCAAAAATGTGTTTAAAAATATTCAACTTTGGTGGCTGGAGAGATGGGTCAGTGGTTAAAATCACTGACTGCTCTTCCAGAGGTCCTGAGTTCAATTCCCAGCAACCACATGGTGGCTCACAACCTTCTGTAATGGGATCTGATGCTCTCTTCTGGTGTGTCTGAAGAGAGAGACAGTGTACTCATATAAATTAAATAAATCTTTTTTTTTTAAAAAAAAAAAAACAAAAAAACAACTCAACTTTGCAACTAAATGCGGAAGCACACACCTATAATAAAAGCACGTGGAAAGTAGAGGCAGGAGGGTTATGAGCTCAGAGCCCACCTGGGTTCGAGACAACTGATGCTCCACTGTGTCAATGATCAGGGTAATGCGAGTACACATGTATCATTCACTTCTTAAAATTTTATGTGTATGTGATTTGTTAGCATTTATGTTTTTAAAGACTTAATACCAAAGATGGGTGAAAATTTTACAAGTTAAAACTTTCTATTCTACAACTCAAGATGATTCTATCCACTGCAAAAAGCCATATGTATGTAACATGTCCTCGGCAGCAGTGTTGATGTTAAATTAGAGACAGCCCAGATGCCGGCAAGTAGAACAGCATGGCTGTGTGTCACCAGTTCTTCTTATAAGGAGTACTGTATAGCAGCAGGTGACCTAATATTTATATTTGCAGTGGGAGGGATAAACTCACCAGTGGTGGCTTAGCCCCAGTTCTAGTACTTAGGAGGGAGAGGGCTGAGGATCTCTGTAGATCCCAGGCCAGCCTGGTTTATATAATGAGCCTCCTGACTATCCAGAACTACATACCAAGATGCTTTCTCAAAAAAAGCAAATAATATATTGTTTCATCATATTTTATAGAATAAAGTTAAGACAAAACTGTGAATTTGTGGTAATAGCCTCTTTGGAAAGAGAAAATAAAAATACCACAGGTAGGGCTATAGTATATTGGTGTTCTCGTAATTGGCCTAGGTGGGTTCCTATTACTACCTTACCTAACCCTCCCACACCCACCCCTTGGTTTTTCGAGACAGGGTTTCTCCCTGTAGCTCTGGCTGTTCTAGAACTTGCTCTGTAGACCAGGCTGGCCTTGAACTCACAGAGATCCATCTGCCTCTGCCTCTAGAGTGCTATAGGACTAAAGGCATACGCCGCCGCCGCCACCGCCACCACCACCCAGCTAATTTCCCTACTTTTATTGAGATAGAATTGATGCTCAATCAGCTGTACTTGCATGAAGTTTATAATTCGATCATATGTCTGTGAAACCACTACCATATGCTCTGCTAAAAAAGAAAAGTATTTCCTGCTATTCTGAAATCTCTTTTGGTAATCTCTCTCTGACGTCTAGGCAGCCATTGACATGCTGTCTGACATGATGGGTTAGGATTAGCTTATATTTTCTAGAATATTGTTTAAATAGAATCGTACAGTCTGTATGAGCTCTTTTCATGCCTGGTTTTCACATAACAAGCTTGATACACATACTTAATGACAGGATTCAGAATACACAGTTGTTTTTTACCTTCAGTGCTAATGATCACATCAGGGCCTTGGGCCTGCACCACTGGCCTGCACCTCCCTTCATGATGTGCACACTTGTCCACCCATTTATAGATGGCACTTGGATTGGTCCCAGTTTTCAGTTTCTATAAATTGCTGTGAACATTGGTATACAGATCTTGGTATAGACAGCTGTTTTTGTTTCTCTTGGCATGTTTATGATAGATGAGTGTTTAGCTTTTTACAAATTTGTATTTTTATACAGGTGTGTTTACTATGCAGTAATCTATTGAACTATATATGCTTGTGTAATTTCATATTAAAACTTCAGTTAAAACAAAGATGTTAACAAACAAGATGATAACTGTTGGGTACTCAGGGAGCAAAACCAGGCAGATCTCATGATCAAGGCCAGCCTAGTGTACACAGCGTAGTCCAGGCCAACCAGGGTTATATGGTGAGACTGTATCAAAAACAAAACTAGCTTTTCCTCCATGCTGGGAATTGAACCTAGGCTCTCACACGTGCCAGCCAACACGCTGTTACTGGCTGTACCCCACTATCCCCAGCCCTATGACATTACCTTTTCTAGCATGAATTATGAACCTGTGTGGCTTCATTCTAGCACTTAGGAAGTTCATATATAGCCTGACAGCTAATTCTTCTCCACTCACTTAACCTGTTCTTTGACATATTACATTACAGTGGTCCCTTTGTTCCTCTGGTGCCATCTTCCGGCTCCCCATGGGGACTGCCACAGGTGGTACAGAGACATACTTGCAGTCAAAACACCCATACACAAAAAAATAAAAGTCTCAAAAAGCTTACCATGGTATGTGAAGAATGCTTATACAAGTCTCTGTTGGTTAGTGTGCAAGGAAGTGTTCGTACACTGTTCAGTGAGAAGGAAGACAAGCTACTGGTCTCCTAGAAGGCAACTGGCCATATCAGTAGCCACAGACCTACTCCTGGGTTATCTGTGTTACCCTGTTACTGTGATAGTCACCATGACCAAGGTAACTTACAGAAGAAGGAGTTTGTCTGGGTTTATGGCTCTGGAGGAGTAAGAGTCCATCTTGGTGGCAGGAGCAGGAAGCTGAGAGCTCACATCCTCAACCATAATACAAAGTAGAGAAAGCTGGCTGCAAGTGTCCTGGAGTCTCAAAGGCTACCTCTGGTGTCATATTTCTTCATCAAGGCTGTACCTCCTAAACTTTCCCAGTGAGTTCCACCAGTATTCAGACATCTGAGCCCATGGGGGACATCCTCATTCAAACTACTACGTTCTACTCTCCCCACACCCATTGGCTTGTGGCCATATCAATACAAAATGAGTTTAGATCGACTTCAAAGGTCCCTGTAGGCTTTCCAGTCTCAACACTAGTTCAGAGTTCAAAGTCTCTTGAAACTCAAGACAATCTCTTAATTATAACCTCCTGTAAAATCAAAAAAGCAAATTATATATTTTCTATTAGGGCATAGTGTAGAAATACTGGATCAAAGTAAAACTGGAACCTAGAGGGCAAACACCAAATCCTGGAGCTCATCTCTAATGTCAAAAGTGTATTTGCTTCATTTAAGTTTTCTGTATATAAATCTCATGCCCTTGCAGAGAGCCTGAGGGCAGTTCCTAGTACTCACATTGAGCAGCCCACTACCACCTATGACTCCAGCTCTAGGGCAACCCTGTACTTCTGCCCTCCAGGGGCTGGTATCTACACGTACATACACACTTTCCCCTAACTTAATCAAGTAAGAGGAAAAGAGTGAGTAGCAGACATTATGCATTCCTAAGAGCAAGGGCAATCTCCTCATAATGTTAGCGCCATTAACAGGGAAGAACAGTGCCGTTGACTGTGGACTGCTGGCTGTTTTAGATCTCATTTAGATCATGGAAATTGCATTGTTAACAAGACAAAACCTTATCAAGGTCCGTTTTTTCATGTCAGAAATCATATTCCATGCCCATTGGCATTGAATTTCAACGGAGATATGCAACCATTGTTCTGGAGCTTGAGCAGTTGAACAAGGACCTAAACAAAGTTCTGCATAAGGTTCAGCAGTATTGCTATGAGGTGAGTGATTTATATAGCTTTCATTGTGTTTGTTTGTTTGTTTGTTTGTTTGTTTGAGACGCAGTCTCACTTTGTAGCTATGGCTGTCCTGGAACTCACTCTGGAGACCAGGCTAGCCTCCACTCAGAAATCCACCTGCCTCTGCCTCCTAGTGCTGGGATTAAAGGCGTGCGCCATGATGCGCGGCCTCATTTGTATTGTTTTCCCTCCATGCTTTGTTATCTGAAGCTTAATGATTTTCCCTTCACCTTTTATAGGCTCGAGTTCAACCAGTATCTGTAAAAGGCCTTTTATCAGAACTGTAATTTGCATATATATTTGCTTATATCAGTGTTAAAAGAGTATTTTATAGACAGTAAATTATCAATTTTCAATTACTAACTTACAAATGATATTGTTCTATAAAAAAAAAGGCTTAGAACTAAAAATCCAGAAAAATAATAATCTTTTGTGTTTTGACGGTGCCTGTGTGCCTGTGTGCCTGTGTGTACGTGTGTGCATGTTTGCATGTGTGCATGCATATTTATGTTCCTTTGTTGGGGACAGGTACATATGGATGCCAGAGTCAGCGATCAGTTTCAGGTGTCATTGCTCAGGAATTATTGACCTTGTTTTATCACACAGGGTCTCACTGGGACCCAGGGATCACTAATTAAGCATCTGTTTCTGCCTCCCCAACGCTGAGATTGCAAGCACAAACTGTCAGGCCTGCTCTTTACCTGTGTGCTGAGGGTCAAACTCAGGTATTCATGTTACCCTGCTAGTACTTCATGTACCGTTTCTCCAGTTCTTTGTTTGATTTTTTTGTTTTTTGGTTTTTTGGGGGTGGTTTTTTGGTTTTTATTTTTTTTGGTTTTTCTAGACAGGGTTTCTCTGAGTAGCCTGACTGTCCTGGAACTCACTCTGTAGACCAGGCTGGCCTCGAACTCAGAAATCCGCCTGCCTCTGACTCCCAAGTGCTGGGATTAAAGGCGTGTGCCACCACCGCCCGGCTTTGTTTGGTTTTTTTAAACAATCTAGTCTGTGTTAGCCTTGAACTCATAATTAATTCTTCTGCCTCACCCTCCTCTAGCCCAAGTGCTAGAATTACAGACATGCAGTATTGCACCTGCCAGAACAATTACTCTTAACTCCACTGTAGAAGAATTTTAATCCAGCAACGTGGCTGCTCCAGCAAGGAAAACATCCAAAGACCTGGGTCTAAGTGACCCAGCTGGATACAGACACACCCTTAGTACATACTTTAGTCCCAGTGTCGGTGATGTGGGTTTGAAGTGACTACTGATTGAGGGTCAGACAAACCAGGAAGATTTGACAGAGTGAGTCAGAGATGGGATAAGTCCAACTCTCACAAAGAACAGACAGAAAGAGAGGAGATGGAGAAGCAGAGCAAAGTGTGTGACATGGTCAGTCATTTGGGAGTCAGTTGAATTCGTTCATGGCTTTATGCAATTCTGTGCAAGTCAGCAGTAGCGGTTTTTAGCTGGACAGTTTTACAGAGACAGTTGCAAGCGAAGACAGGGAGAGCCAGAGAATGAGAAGGAGCCAGAGGATTAGGACAGATTATCAGAGTTAGGTTAAGACCAAGCAGAGCAATTCAGTCAGAGCTGAGAGAAGCCAGATGGAATCAGTCAAGGGGTTTGAACCAGAACAGCTGAGTTAAACTAGCCAGCTAAAGTCCAGAAAAAACTAGAAAAGGGTGAGCTTATTTAGCAGGAAGTCTGGGAGGCTGAAACATTGTAGGCCTAGATTAGCAGACGGGGGCTGGACGCTGAAGCCTTCGAGGTTGGACTTGCATGGAAGCTAGATGGTGGTCCAGCTGAGGAATGCTCAGAGCTCCGCACAGGCCACGTGTAACTTCATCTGAGGAAACCAAGTCAGCATTTACATTTACTTTTCCACTATCCCGGAAACCATAATTTGATTTACTTACTATGATCTTTTTTTTTTTTTTTTTTTCTTAAACATGTGGGTGTTTGCCTGTGCATATGCTTCTGCACTATGTGTGTGCTGTTGGAGGCCAGAGAAGGTGTCAGTTCCTCTGGAACTGGAATTATTAGCCATTATGGGGTGCTGGGTCCTCTGCCAGAGCAGCAAGCATAACCATCCATCCAACCATCTCCCCCGCCTCCTCCTTTAAATGTACTTATGTATGTGTATGAGTGTTTTGTCTACATGTGTATGTGCACCATGTGTGTGCTCAGTGCCTCCAGAAGTCAGAGAGGACTGTGGGTCCCCTGGAACTGGAGTTAAAAGTAGTTCTGAGTCACCATGTGTGTGCTGGAAACCAGACCTGAATCCTCCGCAAAAACAATCCTCTAAACCACTCTTCCTCCTTTCAACTATGTTTTAGTGCTGTGAATATTGAATTTCAGGGACACGAGTCACAAAAATTTTGTAATTTTTCATTCACATATTATGGATAGGAGGGTAGTTCAGCCGTCTCCTAAATTTGAAACTCTTACTGCTAAGTAAGTATTAAATTATGGTGATGGATTCAGAGTGCTCTTGCTTTTGCATCTTTTCAGGCTCTGTTTCTAGTAAAGCCCCTCTGTTTGTGACCATGTTGTCAAGTCCCAAAAATTCTACCTCAGGTGATGATGTCTATCTACTGAGCGGAACTGAGAGGATGAGTTGTAGTCACCTATGCCTGTTCTTTGAACCATCTGTCCTCACACCCCACCCCCACCGCTGCACCCCTTCCATGGTTCTGGGAGTAGCATAACCAGAGCTCTGCATATTCTAGGCAAGTTCTTGGCCACTAAGCTGTATTTCTGATCCCTTGTTTTAATGATACAGTATTGCTCTACGGCCAAGGCTGGCCTTGAGCTTGACATCTTTCCACTGGTGCTTCCTAAGTGCTAAGATTGGAGGCCTGCGCTGTGCTTAGCTGTATCATTGTTTTTTTCTGCTTTCCTGATACTTGCCTGCTACCTGTCTATCAGTGACTTGTTCTAGGAAATAAATTTCCTGCCCTGACTAACATCTATCTGCAACACATATAGACCACAGGGTTTAAGAGACTTCCATGACAAATGGCACATAAAGATAGGGCTTATACATCAGTCTCTGTGTCATCCCCAAGGACATTTGTGATAGGCTTCATTCCTACTCAGATTGATTTCTACCCAGCTCTTGAAGTACAGCATCAGTTTAAAGAAATAATGACCTAAGCACCATGACTAAGTAGTTTTATTCCTTGATACACACAGACAGGTGAACACATATTTACCAAGAGGAATATAGTAGGTATTACTATTCCCTATTACTCCCCAGAATGAGAAAGTTGATGCCAAAATAAATAAATACATAAAATTTAAAAATCAGAATCTTGGGGCTGCAGTGATAGCTCAGGAGTTAAAAGTTCTGGGTGCTCTTCAAGAGGACCCCGGTTTGATTTCCAGCAGCCTTAGGATGGTTATTCATTGCAGCATTATTAGTGACTGCAAACATTTAAAAACAGTTAGATTCTAACTCTTAGGAAGTTGGCTAAATCACTTCCGGGACCCTCTGCCCAGTACTACACTACTGTAGGAAGAGACAAAGAAGAGCTGGAGTGTTGACTGTGGTGAGAGCACTTACTGCTCCTGCAGAGGGCCTGGGTCCCATTCCTAGTACCCACATGATGGCTCACAAACGTCTGGAATGGATTCAGTGTTCTCTTCTGATCTCCAGAGGCACCAGGCATGCACACAGTGTACAGACATACATGTAGACAAAAACATCGTATACATAAAATAATTTTAAAAACTAAGAGAGAAAGGGCTATCTTCCTAATAATAAAGTAATTTTCAGGATGTTTTTAGTTTGATTATTATCAGAATTGTGTGGATGCATGCATGTATACATATGTACATGTAGGCTATATGCCATGGCACACATGTGGAAGTCAGAGGACAACTTTCCAGTTCTCTCTTTTACTATGGGTTCTAGCATTGAGCTCAAGTCATCAGGCTTGAGAGGCTAGCATATTTATCTGCTAAGCCATTTCACTGGCCTCCAGGAGCTATTGTTGAGTTAAAAAAAAAATTAACAAACAAACCATAAAGCATACAACGAGGTGTGGCGACAGCATCCCTACATACAAGCTATTCAGGCTACTGATGAAAGAGGGGGAGGGGGAAGAGAGAGGGAAGGAGAGGTGTGGGGTTGGATTTCATGGGGCAGGGGTGGCACTTGACTTTTGGGATATGTGGAAACAAAATTCCTATTTACCTGTTTGCTTCCTTTCTATAGAAAGGATAAAGCCATAGACTGGTTTGAGTATAGGATAGTATTGGAGAAGCAGGGAGAGTAGTCTGTGCTTGAATGTTTGTTTCACCTATAAATATAAATAGACTGACTGAGTGTAGCTCAGCAGTAGAATACTTGCATGGCTTGTTCAAGGCCAAGTCCGACCCATTGCAAAATCAAGGGGCTGAGGATGCTCTTCTGGTAGAGTCATTACCACACAAGTGTGAGGACCTGCGCTGATCACAGCACCATACAAGGACAGCCATGCTTGCCATTTCAGTGCTTGGGAAGCAGAAGCAGGCGGGCTCCTGGGGCGCCATAGCTAGCCATTCTAGGTGAGTCAGCCAGCTTCAGGTTCAGGAATAGACTGACGATACTTTCTGTACACATGTGCACACACGCAGAAACACACATCAACTGCAAGTGAGCACAGTGGGAGATGAAGCCTGGCTGCATCTCCTTGGTCACACAACACTACAGGGGACAGAGACTGATCCAGATGGCAGAAACTACCACCTTTAGTCTGCAACCAAACTCTAAACTCACTAGTAAAGTTTTATTCTCACAGTGGTATGAAGTAGCAGTCCTGAAACTTCTGTGTATTCTAGGCTTGAGCAAATGAGTGTATTGGGGATAATGGGAGCCAGGTTCCTTTCTCGCTGTGGGAGAACAGAGTTGTGAGACGTTAGAGTGGCACAGGAAGCCAGTATGAGTTCATGGACTGTTCAGAACAGGTGTGACTAATGTGTGTGTCTATTCACCTAGGAGCAGTGATGCCCTAGCAAGCAAAGCACACACCTCACAGCTGAGTTTGGTGTCAGCATTATCCCCTCAACGTTATCTTGGGACCTAGGGCAGCAAGAGCAGAAAATGAATATGGACCATTTTGCTATGCCAGGAAAATGTAACCCAACCTGTGTGGACATGTAAAACAGTATCATCACAGGCCAATTTTAAGCTACAGAATAAAAAGCTTAGAGTCCATAGATTAACAGAATTAATGCATATTGGTATTTTTAAAGTGCTAACTTGGGCTAAGGCAATGGCTCAGCAAAGTGCTCAACACCCAAACATGAGGACCTGAGTTCAAATCCTCAGTACCTTCTTAAAAGCCAGGTGCAGTGGTATAAACCTGTGATCCTATTACTGCCAGATCAGGGAAGTAGATACAGAGCCAGATGGATCCCAGAAACTGATTGGTACAGGCCACTCCTCCTAGCCGAATTGGTACACTTCTGGTTTAGTGAGAGACCTTATCTCAAAAAGAAAGATGGAAAATGACCAGGAAAAGACACGTGGGGCTGGAGAGACGGCTTGGTGGTTAAATGCACTCACTGCTCTTCCAGAGGACCTGGGTTCAGTTTCCAGCACCCACACTGGGCAGCTCACAAGTGCCTGTTACTCCACTTCCTGGGGATCTGATGCCTCTGGCCTTTTTGGGCACCTGTAACCACATGGTACATATAACACATACACACTTAGTAATGATAACAATAAACTTAAAATAAATAAACATAACATTTGCCAACCACCATAGTAATGATTGATACAACCATGGGGCGTCATTGAATGTTCAGACTGGTAAGAAAAACAGTGATGCCAAACTGGAGCTTTACGTAGCCTTGAAGTCTTTTCTTGAATGCTAGTTACAAAGAGGAAGTCTTCACTGTGTGGAAATCTGTCAAACACTAACTGTTTAACAGAGCAGAAAACCACATCTCACTAGTAATGAGTACTGTGCAGTAACGATGCAGAGATGGCTCTGCGGTGCTCCTGCCAGAAATGTGCAAGTTCAGAGTAGTCATGACGGCTCACCTAGGCTGTGTGCAGGGATGTCACCAGGTCCTCCAAGTGTCCTTCGACTCCACATGTATGTTGTGCCACATTCATGCCCCCACCCCAACCCCACACCATTGTCAGGCGTATCTCATGTTTTATTCCTGCGTGTTCAGCTTGCACCAGACCAGGGCCTCCAGCCTGCTGATCAGCCAACAGACATGAGGCGGAGATGTGAGGAAGAAGCCCAGGAAATCGTCCGGCAAGCCAACTCCGCCTCAGGACAGCCCTGCGTTGAAAACGAAAATCTGACAGACTTAATCTCTAGGCTCACTGCGATTTTATTACAAATTAAGGTAAATTTGAGAGAAAATGCTTCTTTTTTTTTTTTTTTTTTTTTTTTAATCCTAAGAAAACCATACTAATTTGTTCCTACTTATATCTATATTTAAGCTAAAATTTAATTAAATTTTGAAACCTTTTTTCCCTGTAGTGTCTGGCAGAGGGAGGAGACCTGAATTCCTTTGAATTCAAATCTCTCACAGATTCATTAAATGACATAAAGAACACAATAGATGCTTCTAATATCAGGTAAGTCGTAGGTATATGATGGCATGTAAGAGTTCTGCTTATTTGTAAAGTATTTGTGTTATTTGTTTATCTTTTAAATATATTTAGAAGAGCTTTTCACTTCTAGTCATCCTGTTGACAGAACAGACATGTTACAGAAGCTCTGCATGAAGGCCTCAGGATGTGACCTCTGGGCTTGGTTCACTGCAGAGCAGTGACCCTTTCAGCACCTGGCACGCCTTTGTCCTAAGCATGCTCTCCCACCAGCACTGAAACAGACCTGCGCCTTCCCTGGAGGCACCTTCTTAGCTTTTGTTTTCTTTGTTTGTTTGTTTGTTTGTTTGTTTGTTTTTTGAGGTGACAGAGTCTCTCTGTGTAGCCCAGCTATCCTGGAACTCACTCTGTAAACTGGCCTCAAACTCATAGAGACCAGCCTGTCTTTGCCTCCCAAGTACTGAGATTAAATGCTTACTGCTCAGCTCTTAGCTGTTTTCTAAGAAATAACTATTTACTAATTAAAATTAAGTGCCCTCCGCCCACACAGAAATGCTTTTCCTGAGGTCTTGAGATGGAGTTTAATAGTAGACCTCATATAAAAGTGGATGAAGAGACCAATTCAGCAGTGTCTTCTGACCTCTACATATGTGTCAGAGCATACATGTGTGCACACAGTGATAAATGAATAAGTCATAGGACTGTTGGGGTGGTATTTGCCATACAGGCCTGGAGACCTGAGCTCAGTCCTCAGAACCCAAATAAAAGCAGAAAGAACAGACTCCACGAAATTATTCTCTGATTGCCAGTTGTGCCATGGACACACAATAATAATAATGAATTTAAGGTTTTGATTTTTCTAATTTTGTGATAGCTAATCTTATTTTCTCTTCCTTTAGTTGCTTTCAGAATAATGTAGAAATCCATGTTGCACATATCCAGAGTGGTCTGAGCCAGATGGGAAACTTACACGCCTTTGCAGCCAACAACACTAACAGAGACTGACACAGGAGTCCTGGTACCCAGCTGCCCACGGCCTTGGTCTGAGGAGTCCTTTTCCTTAACCTCAGCCTCCAACACCAGATAACCTATCTGCTGGACAACAGGGGAACGGCACGTCTCCACAGACGGCTTTTTAATACACTGTACCGCTTCGTAGCCAGCATCGTGCTGACCAGCGTTTATTTATTGTTCTTTTCTTATCCAGATGCAGTAGTGTTGCTTATATTTCATGGTTATCAGCACATGTTTTTAACCTGGAACTGTCTGAACATACTGTCCCTGGAGGAGTATGCTCGCCATTGTGGATACATGCATGACCTCTGCTTCACATGCAGACGCCTCCCTCCTGTGACAGAACGTGAAGAAGCATGGTCTCCGTGCATGATGGTGGGAATCCCATCTGAGAATCACTGGTCCAGTGGATTTAGTTGATCGTTATATCTCAGGCTTCGAATAGACGTTGTGAGTGTGGGGAGTCCGAGTCCTAAGGAGCCCGCTGGAATAGGAATGGGAAACATGGACTTTAGTATATGTTTCATATACTGACAGTGTGACATGGTTCTATAGATCAGTTTATAATAATAAATATTTTAATTTATCATAATTTATAGAAGCTTTGTTGTTTATCAGCAGAAGGAAATGAAGGAGCAGGAGGAGCTGTACTGTGCACCGCTGGGTCCCAGCGAGTGGCGGGGCAAGCCCTCCTGAGTCAGGGCAAAAGCGCTGTTGTTAAGACTTACTTTTAAAAAAGACTGATGACACACTATTTTCGTATTTTTTGTTTATTTGCACAACTTGAAACCAGATAACTGGTTAAAATTCAACAATACACAATTTATAAAGTGAAAATATTTTATAAGGAAAGCATATGACCGGTGTGAATTACAGAGGGAGGTTTGGTTTTACTTGTTTTCTTGTTTGGTTTGGTTTTTTTTTTCTTTTTAAGAAAAACCCTGCCTAAAATAATCTTGTAAAAAGTATGTATTTTAAAATTTTTGTTTTAATATAGAATATTATAAAGCTGAAATATAATTGTTTTCAGATTTGGAGTTTAAAATAGAGCTATAGAGGTGGTTCTGATTCTTTGACATCTCATAAAATGAGACTTTTGTATATTAATGTATAATAAAACTGAAATAAGATTATTTTCCTTGAAATTTTTGTATAGTTTAAAGATGCTTCTGTGTTCTTTGTTGGTATTGGGGCACTGCAGATCTTAGTGCAGAGTTTATATTTAGCTAAACTGTTATGTTAATTAAGAAATGCATAAATCTTTTATTCTTAATATTTGTAATTCTGAATAAATCAATCTATGAAATTTAATGAAGTCTGAGAATCTTTTTTTGTTTGTTTGTTTGGTTTTTTGTTTGTTTGTTTGTTTTGTTTTTCGAGACAGGGTTTCTCTGTGTAGCCCTGGCTATCCTAGAACTCACTCTGTAGACCAGGCTGGCCTTCGAACTCAGAAATCCGCCTGCCTCTGCCTCCCAAGTGCTGGGATTAAAGGCGTGCGCCACCATCGCCGGCCTGAGAATCTTATTAATGTAAGATGAGAGTTAATTCTGTGTTTTCAGAGGGCTGGTGAAATAGCTCAGCAGGTACAAGGTGCCTGGAGGCCAGTGTGGCCATCTGACTTCCGTAGGTTATCCTCTGAGCAGAGCACCCACATAATACAAACAAGGAAAAGTAATCCAGGTGCGCTGGTGCATACCTTTAATCCCAGCACTAGGGACCCGGCAGAGGCAGGTGCGTTGTTTGTGGGTTCAAAGCCACCTGGTTCTACATAGAACCTGTCTCAAAAAAAAGTGTTTTGTGTTTTTTGTTTTTTGTTTTTTTTTTTTTAATGTTTGTAAGAATGACAGTTTCTGGTAAGTTTTTAGGCAATACAGTACAGATTGGTGGCCATGTCTTTTATGGTTTTTGTTGTTTATTTTAAGTCAGATTCTCACAGTGTTGCCCAAGCAGGCTTTGCAGCTGGGGCTGAAGATGCACTTCACCATGCCTAGCTCTGATTGTCTGGAAGTCAGCCCCGTCCAGTGTCATTTAATGAGAGGTGATTTTGTTTTTCATCTGTGAGTAGATCACTGTGGAAACACTAAACAAGTAAACTTTCTTAGTATGGACCCAGCAGAAGGCTAAATTTAATATATCCTGCTTAGAAGTCAGTAACTGTTTTTGACATTTTTTAATGTAAAAAACTTAACATTGACATTAACCTTAACCTTGAATATCACTTAAGACAGACATAATTTGTACGTTGTCTGTCCTTCAGTGCTGTGTGTTGACAGCAGAGCCTGTGTCTAAGAATATAGCTGAAGTTTATTTATTTATTTATTTATTTATTCATTTATTTATTCTGGTTTTTCAAGACAGGGTTTCTCTGTGTAGTCCTGGCTGTCCTGGAACTCACTCTAGACCAGGGTAGCCTCAAACTCAGAAATCCGCCTGCCTCTGCCTTCCGAGTGCTGGGATTAAAGGTGTGTGCCACCACTGCCCGGCAAGTTTATTTTTGTTAAGGAAAGAAGCACTATCTAATTGAAGCAGTTTTTCTCAGTCAGATGTGCCTGGGCTTAAACGATGCTGACACTGGTGAGCATGTTTGCAGCTTTACAGAAAGCTCCCAGGGCCAGATGGAGCCAAGAGACTGGATCTCAATTACTCAACACTAGCTCTAAAAAGTCAAATTTGCTGGTCACTGAGAGTGCAAAATAAACAGATTTACCTTTTAAGTTTTCTTTATTAAGCTGGCCTGGTGTGAGTAAAACCCATAATCCCAGCTTATTGAAAGGCTGAAGCAGAAGGATCACAAGTTCATGGCCAGCCTGGGCTACAGAGTGAATTCAATTCTAGCCTGGGTAACTTGGTAAGACATCTCAGAGTTTATAAAAAAGGGGGGTGGGAGCAAAATTAGACAGGCAGTGGTAGCACATCCTTTAATCCCAGCACTCAGGAGGAGTGGATCTCTGAGTTCAGGGCTAACCTAATCTACAGAGTGAGTCCCTGGGCATACAGAGCTACACAGAGAAATCCTCTCAAAAAATCTTTCTGTCTTCCTGTTTGTCTTTCTGCCTTGCTTCCTTCCTTTTTTCTCCATCTCAGAAAAACCTTTCTGTCTTCCTGTCTGTCTGTCTGTCTCTTTCTTTTTTATGTATATGTATGTTTTGCCTGTGTGTACATATGTGCACCATTTGTATGCCTGGTGCCCAAAGAGGCCAGATCTGGAGCTGGAATGAAGGAACATTAGGAGTCATGTGGATGCTGGGAATTGAACCTGCGTCTTCTTCAAGAGCAACAAGTGTTGTTAATCACTGAGCCATGTCTCTAACCCCCAACTACATGGTTTCTGAGTATACCGTAAAGCTTAAGGTGCTCTGAGATCGTCTCCATCTTGTCACTGGATTCGAATCCTCTCAATTGGCCTAAACTATCATCTAAACTGTCACCAGTTTAAGTGTGAGTCTCTGATGGTGAGACCTCAAACTACCATATCAGTTCCTCAGATCTTAAGTTCACTTAGTCATTTACATTTACTAGGGATGCAAAAAAAGGGAAAACTCTGAAACCAAAATACTCATGAGTCTTATTTGAACAAGCAAAGGTGAGTATGATGGTTTGAATGAGAATGACTCCTGTAACTTATGTTTGAATGCTTGGTTCCCATTGGTGGAATTGTTTGAGAAGGATTGGGAGGTGTGGTTTTGTGGAGGATGTGTGTTACTGGGGATTGGGCTTTGAGACTTCAGAAGCCTACACCATCCCCGGTACTCTGCCTCCTTGTTTCCAGATGTGAGCTCTTCCTGCCATCATGCCTTGGTTTCTCCATCATGGATGCTGCCCCTATGTCCAACTGTCAGCCCAGTTCACCCTTCCTTTTATAAGTTGTCCTGGTCATGGTGTTTATCACAGCAACGGAAAAGTAACTAAGACAATAAGCTTTTTAAATTTTTTTCTTGATTTTATTTTTTTATTTTGTATGTGTGTATGTATGTGGGTGCACACCACAGCACACACGTGGAAGTCAAAAAGACAAATTCATTTTTCCACCATGTGAATCTTGGGGATCAAACTCAGATTGTCAGGCTTGGTGGCAACGTGTTTACCTCCACTGAGCCATCTCAGCAGCCCAGCAAATAAGCTTACTCCAATTCTCAATGCACTGTATATGCGGAAAGTTCTCTTCAGAATGTTTTCTCGGTCGTTCGTTATATACTCTCCAACTTTCCCAGCACTGCAGTTTGGGAAAACGGTTCAGTTCAAAACAGGGCTCATTTCAATGGGATTTATGTAAGAACAGTAGTGAGGAACACCTAGTCACCCACTAATGTTGCACAGGAAACTTAACAAGTGCTAAGAAAAATGGTTGTCAAAGTAACAGGTACAAAAATTAAGATTAGTTAGGAAAAGTTCACATTTGAGAAAGGGAAGCACCTTAGCAGTGAAAAGAGAAACATTTTCACTGAGTCCCAACCAGAAAGGAATGACAGAGAAGTGCATTGTGGGTAAATGATCTTAAGGTTTGCATAAGCTAACGATGATGTCATTGACTGGGAGCGTGCTTGACAGTCTTACAGACAGGGTCTAACAGTTTTGTAAGTGGAGGCTGCCACAGATTCCCAAATAGAGTAATTTAAAAAAAAAAAGTAGGGAACAAGAGGCATGGGGTTCTTGTAAGAGCTTGAAAGGGCATCTTTATTGATGGAGTGTAAAACTGACAGTCCAGACGAGAAACCAGTCAAGTGGGCAGAGGAGATGGCTAGGAGACACAATCGGCTAGGAGAGAGAAGCTGAAAAACTCTGTGGTAATGGCTATAGTTAATACCAACATTTCATATACTTGAAAATTGCTAATAGATTGTATCATCACAGGAAAAAGGAAGGTGACTGATGTTAAGCAGTTTGATTTGTATATATATGTGAATATACAATTTTAAGCAAAAATAATAACATCCAATGATTTGGATATATGTTAGTATCATATACAATTTTAAGCAAAAATAGCAACATTCAGTCACAGTGGCAAATAAAGGTCGGAGGGCAGGAGTTCAAGGCGTCCTTAC
Source organism: Rhabdomys pumilio (assembly GCA_030674055.1). Taxonomy (NCBI): domain Eukaryota; kingdom Metazoa; phylum Chordata; class Mammalia; order Rodentia; family Muridae; genus Rhabdomys; species Rhabdomys pumilio. Next base: position 67,092,519 of record JANHMN010000015.1, read on the forward strand.
ACTGCAAGGTCAAGAACAAGGTCAAGAAAGACTCAATAAGAAGGAAGAGTAATAAATCTTAGTGATACGGTCAAAGTACAGGGTGTGAGTGAGAGTGGGACCCACACTATAGGTCCTGGAGGGACTACAAGAAGACAGCAGCTGCCGGGAAAGGGGGAAACTGAGTCAAGCTGAAGGTTGTCATGAAGAAAACAAGTTCTGAACAATCAGTCTGAAAAATAAGAATAACCCGGAGGATGTGGACCAAATTATAATGTGCAGTCTTGGAGATTCACAGTGACTTCTGGGTGGGAGGGTGGGTGGCGATGGAGAACAAGCCGGCAGTAACAGCTCAGTGTTGGAGAAGGAACCTATATGTGAGACGTGATTCAGAACCAAGGCCATGGCCAGTCAGGAGACCAGACAGGATAGCGTTCTCCCAGATCTACCTGAGTGCATCCTCAACTCTCCCAGAATCCTCAGAAGTTACCTAAGGCAGAAAAGATGTGCTCCTCCCAAGAGTCCAACTTTGAGCCAATATCTTCAGAGAGAGATGAGTAAGTTTCAAAACTTTGAGAACCAGATGTACAGACGCCTCCTCCAGCCATACTGGGATCCAGAACGTGGCTCACATCTGCCTCCAGAGGCAGCTGAGGCTTCAAACGCCTTGCTTCAGTTCCAGGAGCAGGGCGATGGAGGAAAACTTCCCTCCGCCTTGAGGATAAGAGCTGAACCGACTTCCCACTCTGGCGCCTGGACTTGGCTCGTCTGTTCTGGAACCACACCTGGGGACAGGAGGAAAAACACTGCTCAGCTGCTTTGGGTTGGGGTTCTTATTGTTAGTTTGGGGTTTGATTGAGATAGCATCTCTAGCCAGTGCTGGCCTTAAACTCAGGTTGTATCCAAGGAGGAGGACCTTGACCTTGAATTTGTGATTCTCCTTCCTCCGTTCCTGCAGAGCTGGGTTACAGGCTGCAGGAATGGAGTTATGTGGTGATGAGGACTGAACTCCAGGCTTCATGGGTGCTAGGCAAACTCTACATGGCTGTCTGCTCATTCTGTGGCTTACAGAAAACACCTGAGCTGATGGTTTGACATTCAGAGCTCCAAACCTCAGCCACTCTCAGATGCAGAGCTAGAATGGTGTCTGGTTCTGTATACAGTTGCTATACTTGATTTGTTTGTCTGTTTTCCACTTTACACATTTTTTTTAAAGACAGGGACTCAGCTAGGTGGTGGCAGCACCCATCTTTAATCCCAGCACTGGGGGTGGGAGGGAGAGAGAGAGAGAAAGAAAGAGGGAGAAAGAGAGAGAGAGAGAGAGAGAGAGAGAGAGAGAGAGAGAGAGAGCACACACCAAGAGTGTCCTAGATCCTTCTGCTCCCAGGATTTCAGGCATGTGTCATCACACTTAGCTTCTGTCTACCTTATATGGAGACATTTTCTATAAGAAAAGGGGTCACCAAAGTAGATACCTGCAGTCCTTAGGCAACAAGGCTACTCCACTTTGGTGACCGACATTCAAATTATTTAGAGTCATCTTTTCAAAGTCTGGACTCCCTCATTAAACCAGGTAGGTATTTTTCCTCAATGAAGTGCATTTCTGTGTGTATATGTCTTTATTATTTCCCCACAGATACTACTGAAGACATCCTGCTCTGGAAGCCCACGGTGACAACTGTTGAAAGTGACAGTTGAAGCCAGGAGGTAGTGTCACACCCCTTTAATCCCAGAGGAAGCAGGCAGATATTTGATTTCAAGGCTAGCCTGGTCTACAGAGCAAGTTCCAGGATAGCCAAGGCTACCCAGAGAAACCCTGTCTGAAGGGGGTAAAAAAGTGACAGTTGAATAACCACCCCAAGTACAGGAAAAATAAACACTAAATGTCCGCACTCTCTTGAGATTAAATGAGGCCTGCTACATAAAACTACACACAGTCAGGCACAGACTAACCGTCAAGAAAGCAAGCATCTAAACTGGGTGTGGGGGGAACACACCTGTAATCCAAGCACCCAGGAAGCTGAAGCAGGAGGATTGTGAATTGAAGTCCAGCCTGGACTATGCTGCATGAATTTGTCTCAGACACACACAGAGAAAGAGAGAGAGAGAGAGAGGGAGGAGGAGGAAGAAGAAGAAGAAGAAGAAGAAGAAGAAGAAGAAGAAGAAGAAGA
>JANHMN010000015.1:67094678-67105296 GCA_030674055.1 Rhabdomys pumilio
AGAAGAAGAAGAAGAAGAAGAAGAAGAAGAAGAAGAAGAAGAAGAAGTGGAGGAGGAGGAGAAAGAAGCTTCTGATCTAACCTTAGACAATAAACTCACTTTGCATTTTTTTTTCAAAGTGACAAGAAGTTCCTTGCTTGTTTTGAAGCAAGGTGATCCAACCCTGCTCTGCTACTTAAAATCAAAGCCAGAAGGCCCGTGACTGCACCACACCACTCCCCACACAGACCCCTTTGTCTTCTTTCTGGACACTGGGAAAGAGCACTGCTACTACCCATCTCTTTGCTGCTGGGACCTTTCACGGGTCTGCAAGCCTCCTAGCTGCCCAGATCGATCACATGGTAAGGCGGCCATTACTGACACCCCTAGTTTGCAGTCTGGAAACATGAGGTTCAAAGAGAGTAACTTTTACCCACAGAATAAATGACCCAACAAGCCTGTGACTCCCCAGCACCTCCACTGGAGCATGCAGCTGCGACCGCGACTCACCTGGATCCGGGACTCGGGGAGCAGCGTGAGCGCAGCCAGGCGCTCCCGCAAGTGGATGTCGGGGTACATAGTCTGTCGGAAGACAAGCTCCAGCAACTGCAACTGCTCCGAGCTGAAGGACGTGCGCTTGCGGCGCTGCGGCGCCGACGGGGCGGCCGCGCCTTTGGAGGGTCCGGGCGGATCCAGGCCGGCGGGGCTCTGCGCTGCGGGCCGGGGGTCCCGGCTTGAAAAGCACGGCGTGGCCGTTGGGGCGCAGGAGTCGAGGGGCGCCGGGGGCAGCCCAGCGGCTGGGCGAGCGTCCGGGAGCAGCTGCCCTCCTGGGTGCACGACCGGGAAGGTGGGGAAAGGTACGCCCTCTGCGAACTGGAGCTGCTGGGACCCTGCTGCGGCCATGGCTCCCGGACACTTCCTGGGACCTCCGCGCGCCTGCAGTTATAGCGGCCCGGAGCCGGGGAGGGGGCGGCGGCGCCATCAAAGGCGTGGGTGCGGGGAAGCCGCGTCTCCTCGGGGTGCGAGCCCGCCCCAGCCCCGCCAGACGCCGCGGGAATAATCGCTTCCGCTGACCCAGGGACGGAGAGAGGGAGGCGCGAACTTGAGTCCCGGCCGCTCCGTCCCTTCCCCGCCCATCCGCCGGCCAGCCAGACCACCAATCCACATACTTAGAACTGCTCTGCTCCGGTGAGGTCGTCCCAAGTGCTGGCCAGATGTGGACAGAACCCCGTCTTCTAGGTCAGAATGCCCCTCAAGAGCGCTTGAATCTTCTCTGGGGCCTGGTTCTCTGGTCCCCCGCGCTGCGCCTGGCCCGCTGTCCGCCTGTCACCATCAAAGGCGCTATTTACCACCCCTGCTATGTGCTAGACCTCACTACAGGTTGGTTAAACAGCCTAGCCCTGCCCTCCGCAAACCACCCTGACACATCCTGAATCCGAGGGGGGTGAAGATAAAGAGACCTCAAAGGGGACAGGCACACATCCTGAGCAGGAACGCAGCTCTTGCCTCGAATATCTGTATATTCAAGGATGCTGTAAAGTAGGCGGGCTGAAGTTGTTCGGGTTATCGCTCCTAGAGAATCCCAACGGTGCTCAGACCCCGAAGAAATAAAACCACTCCTTGAAGTTTCTGCTCCCTCGGATACCATTACTATTTCCGTTGTCCCCTGGAGCTCCCTTAAGGTTCCCGTTTTGTTTTACGCTAATTTGAAGTTTAGTTACGACTTCTCTGCTTCCCCTCGTTCATACATGCATTCATTGATTCATCTAAGTCTCTCCCCACCTTCTTACCTGAGAATAGGACCTAGGGACTGGAAAATCCTAAGCAAGACCCCCAGTGAGCATCTGTTGAACCAGAAACTAAGTTGCTTCACAGAGAAATCAGAAGCATGTAGCGTTATGGTGAAGGGAGCAGAGGCATGGAGCAACGGCTTGCAAGGCCTCTGCTGAGGAAGGGGTGTTCCACAGCACAGCCCAGGACCTGTCCCTGCTGCTTCTTCAGTGCTAGTGGAAGGTCTCACAGGAGAAGGCATATGTGCTGGTCGTTAGCGCATCCTGTATGCTAATAATACACATGCAAGAAGGCCAAAAGAGGGTAATGGGTTGTAAGCCAGCTGACACCGTGCTGGGAACTGAGTGACTCTTCAGCCTTTGGAAGAGCAGAAGTGGGCACATCTTTACTGTGGGCAATTATTCCAGGTGATCAGCAAGCTACTGAGAGGTCTAGGCCTGAGCTGTGTACCAGCAAAATAATAGTAGGAAGTGTCCTAGCACACACACACACACACACACACACACACACACACACACCTCCGACCCCTATCCCTTTCTTTCCTCTTCTATTCCTTTGACAGATTTTCAGGTTCACAGTGGTGTATGGAATGGAAAATCAGATTTTTATTTTTCTATGCTTTTTTTTCCTTCCCCTGCCCCCATACATATATCATGGTCTTGTGTATCCCAGGCTAGCTGGCCTCAAACTCTCTATGTAGCCAAGGATGACTTCGAACTTCTGATCTTTCCACCTCCACGACGCAAAGCTATATTTACCCAATGCCTGATTTTATGCAATGTTAGAGATCAAACAAGACCTTGTACATGCCAGACAAGCACCGTAACAACCATGCTACATCTTCTAGCTTTATTATTATTATTATTATTATTATTATTATTATTATTATTACTATTATTAATTTAGAGACTGGGTCTCACTATATAGCCCAGGCTAGACTTGAACTTGAGATCTCCCTGCCTTGGCTTTCTGAACATGATAGTTCATACCTACTTTCATTCTTCCCTTTATCCCTGAATTACATGCCCAGCATTTAGGGATACATGTAATGTATCCCTAAATTACATGTAATTTAAATTTAAATTTTTAAATTACAATTTTAAAATCCATTATTTAAAATGAATTATTAAAAAACAAAAAAAATGTATGCCTGTGCCAGGCTGTGCTTATGTATCTTCTTATGTAGTAGGTGTGTGTGTTCCTGTTTTACTCTGCAAGAAATATACTACAATCCAGACCAAAACCCAAGACCTGGACAGATGCTGTGCCAAGCTGACCTCCAGATGTGACTCCGTGAGAACACTGGATTCCAGTCATCTTGGGAAGAGAGGTGGCCTGGTCTTCAGCACAGTGGCCAGTGCACTGCTGTACCTGACAAGATCAGAAAGCAAGCCTATGAAGAAATCAGAGGACTATGACTACTGCTCCCAGTAGGAGCTTGCCGATGATAGTTGTGTCTCCTAGAGACTCAGGCTGGATTCCGAGCTGTAGGAATTCTTCAACCTGCTATGTGGAAATATCCCCGCACCCCAACCCCTCCTTTGTCCACCATTGCCCTCTTCTGCCTCCTGCCTGCTCAAGAGGAGCACTGCAGGCAGGGAAACAGGCTGAGGTAAATAACGACAGGCTGTGTACTCCTGGGAGCTGGGGCTGAGTGTGGCCAGAAATCATAGTGCAATTTGTGATTGAGACTCCTCTAACCCAACCAACAAGCATCATTTTTCTTTTCCTTTAGATCTGTCCCATATTGCAGTACATATTGAACGAGAGCCCAGAGACACCCCGTTCTCTCTTCCCTTTGCTCTAAATTTGGCTTTTCGTTTTTTATTCTCTCTTTCCCCTTCTCTGTCTCTCTGTTTCTGTCTGTCTGTGGGTCTCCTTCTCCCCTCCCCATCTCTCTCTCTCTCTCTCTCTCTCTCTCTCTCTCTCTCTCTCTCTCTCTCTGTGTGTGTGTGTGTGTGTGTGTGTGTGTGAGAGAGAGAGAGAGAGAGACAGAGAGAGAGAGGGAGAGAGAGACAGAGAGAGCACTTGTGAACACATGAGTTGTCAGAGGACAATTTGTGGGAAATGACTCTCTCCACCTGCTATGTAAGTCCAGAGATTGAACTCAGTCTAGCAGGCTTGGCAGCAAGCATTTTGACCTGATGAGTATCTTGCTGGATCTGAATTGAGTTTTTTCTTGCATGTACTTGGATGTGCCCTTGTCCAGATACAGAGAAGACTTGGGTTGGAACTGGAAGTGAAAGAAAGAAAAACTCTTAGCCAAGCATGGTGGTGCATACCTTTAATCCCAGCACTCAGAAGGCAAGAGGGAGTATTTCTATGAGTCTGAGGCTAGTCTGGCCCTCCAAAGCGAGTTTCAGGATAGCCAGGGCTATATAATAGGGAAATCCTGCCTTAAGAAAAGACAGACAGAAAGAGGGAGGCACGCAAGTACTCACACACATACATGTGTGCAAGCATGCGTATGCTCGTGCACACACATGGGGGTGGGGGGACTTCTATGGCCTTCAGCATTGCTTCACTCTGGTCATTGAGTCTCTATTGTTTCAATACTTGGAGGTTGAGGCAGGAGCATCACATCAAGTCCCACCTGCTTTATACAGGAAATTCCAGGTCAGTCAGGGCTACATAAAAAGACCGTGTCTCAAAAACTAAAATGAATAAATAAGCCACATGTACAGATGTTTATGAGTGCATTTTTAAGCCTTTTGAGAATTCTTTTACAGTTATTTTTTGAGACCGAGTCTTGCCATGCAGTCCAGGCTGCTGGAATATTTGGTCCTCGTTCACCTTTCTTGTGCTGAGAATGCAGGCACGGTCCGTCAAGCCAACTTCATTTTTGGATGAATAACTGTGGTGTTCTGGGTTAGATCCTGGAAAAGAAAACGAATATAAATGACGAAGTGGGTAAATTTTAATTAAGACCCACAGCATAGCATGCCCAAGACCCTACCTAGGTTTTCTCTCTGAAGAGCAAAACAAAAAACAAACAACTAAAACTTGACTTTTAAAAAGTCAAAGCAAAGGATGCAGGGTGCTATATCCACAGAGATATCTGGGTTTCCCCTTTGTTCATAGATGGGTTGGGGGCTGGAGGGCACTGCAGCAGGTCGGCAAACGCTCCCCTGTGCACACATTTGTGCAACGAAAGTAGCCTACTGCTTTTTGTTCAGGGACTTGTCATGAATACTGTGTAAGAAGGCTGACAAAATGGCTCAGTGAGTGAAGGCGCTTACCTCTAAGGCTGATGATCCCAGAACCCACATAGATGTTAAAGTAACTTCACGAAGTTGTCCTCTGACTCCACATATGCATCATAGCACAAAGAGCCTCCCTCCAAATTAATAAATACTTTCTCTGTGTGTTGAATGTGTATGTACATGTTTGTATATGTGTACATGTGTGTGGATGTATATACACATGTGTGCCTGTGTATGGGGGGCAGGAGTGATGTAAAGTATCTTTCTCAATTTGCTCTCTTACTTTTAAAAAGTGCTTTATTTTTTTATTTATGTCTCTATGTATGTGTATGTGTGTGTGAATGTGTGTGTGCGCACATGCGTGTCACTATGGTGCTCACAGAGCTCAAAAGAGAGAATTAGAGCTCCCGAGGCTGGAATTATAGGCTGTTGTGCACTGTCCAACACAGATGCTGGCAAACAAACTTGGAGCCTCTGCAAGAATTTAACCACTTAGAATCACCCTGGCCCCCTCATCTTACTTTATTGAGACAGGGTCTGTTACTAAGCCTGGAGTTCACAGAGCTGGCTGCAGGGACCGGCCAGCGAGCTCCTGGACTCAGTTTCTTGAGCTCGAGGCCTGAACACCAGGCATGTTCTGTTGTGCTAGGTTCTTATATGTATGTTGACAACCCAAATTTCAGGTCCCCATGCTTGAACAGAAATCACTTTGCCTACTAAGCTAATACCTCAACCTTATAAATACGTATTGAACTCAAATTCTATGATCTGTTGGCTATTTCTCTGTAAACATATATTGGACAGTAGTTCTTTCACATTTATTTCTCCAAGTGGAAAATATAAAAGAACCCCTTTCTTAATAATACCTTTAAATTAATCAGTCATAGTGGCGCATGCCTTTAATTCTAGCACTTGGGAGGCAGAGGCAGGTGGATCTCTGTGAGTTTAAGGCCAGTCCAGTCTACAGATAGAGTTCCAGGACAGTCAGAGCTACATAGTGATCCCCTGTCTCAAAAAAAGTTAATAATCATATATATATATATATATATATATATATATATATATAATATATATATATATATAAAATTTATATATATAAAATTTATATATATATAATTTTTATATATACCTCTAATTTATACATATAATATTTAATTTATATATGTGTGTGTGTGTATAGAGAGAACAGTTTCACAAATAGATACACTGTGAAATTAAAACTCAACAACAAAGAACCTTGTCAAGCAGAAGCAGGCCCATACACTGGCTACTGAAAAGCAAACTGAAGTTTAAGAAGAGCTCAGACAGCCGTAGCCAAGATTAGGGTCTGGATTTGCCTGCTGAGCCCAGGGCTAGCTCACTACATGACAGATGAGCTGAGGACTTCAGGTCACTACTCAGAGTTAGTTGATAACATCGGTTACAACAGACTCAGGTAAGGACTCGGTGAAACTCAAACACACCTGTGCCATGAGGAAAGCCTTGGTTAGCCAGAGCCACAGCCAGGCTGGGACAGACAAGGCCACTTGGAGTCACTGTCCCTTCTGCAGCTCCCATGTTTCTTGCCACCTTTCCCATCCCTAACACCCAAATATCAGAGGCCTGCCTTTCCTCCCCAAGTGCTAAGTATTCTCTTCCTCTGCTCTCTTTGTTGTTGGAGTTGGGCCCTCTCCCTGGGCTGCCCAGGACCTAGTGGAGGAGCCCAGGGTGTTTATTAAAAGGGAAACCAGGAAAAGGCAGCCCAGGGGAGCCGATGGCTCTACTTCCCCCTTGAGATCTCTTTTCCCTTTGATCCTGACCTCGCTTTGATTCCCTTCACTCTCCTCTCCACCTTCAGTTTGAGTGAGATGAGTTTATACCTCCCGCCTGGAGCACACAGAAAAGGCTTATGGCTTGCCACCGTATGCCTTTTGGAAGGGCACTGTCTCTGTCTACTGTAACCACAGCTGTGAAATAAACTTCAGAGACTGAAATGGCAGAGGGGGCAGAAGTTGGGGAGAGGGGAAGCTTTCCACGAGGAAAGTGGTGCCTCGAATGGGTTCAGCTAGGAGCAGGGTTTTGTTGAAATCACAGCACCAGGACTTCCTTTTCTGTGTCCCCAGAGAGCACCATTCCCAAGGGCACTGGAGTTGGCTGGTAGGGCTCATGCTCTGCCTGCTAAGGGGAGGTTCTGGGAGGTAGGGAGGTCGGAGGCTGAGTCTTTATGCAGCGCAGGCACAGTGGGCTGTGAGGAGCAACAGCAGACGGACATAAACCAAGGTGCAGACGCATGTGTGACAGGCCTGTGCAGAAACAACTGTGGGTAGCTGATGGGCTCTGAACAGAGACTGAGGACCAGAATTCTGCAACCCTAGTGTGGAAGGAAGGAGTTACTCACCTGCAGAAAAAACCAGCAGGCTCTTCTTCCACTGCTCCAGGGACACCTGTCCTTCCAGCAAACCATCTTTCTCTTCTCGACTGTTCAGTACAAGTGACTGAAGCTTGTAAGTGACGGAGCTGATTTCTGGGGTGTCTCCAGCAATTTTCTGTATTGTTACATTTCCCCCCACAAGAATTAGCTCAGCAGAGGACCAGCTCAGAACTGTTCATTAACCGTTTGTGTGTAAGAGTGTGTGTGTGTGTGTGTGTGCACATGCATACACTTGCGCTGTGCCACAGTGTGCAAATCAAGCTCAGAGGATAACTTGACAGAATCAGTTCTTGCCTTCCTTCTGTCACGTGGACCCCAGGGATCAAACTCATTGATTTAAGCTCCGAGGCATACATGTTTACCTGCTGAGGTAATTACCTCACTGGTCTTTTTCTGAGTTTTTGAGACAAAGTCTTCCTATGTTGTCCAGGCTGTTGGTGAACTTTGCAAGTTATCCTCTTATCTGAATTTAGAGATTATAAGCATGTGTCACCATATCTGGCTTTTGTTTTTTTAAATACAGTTCAATGTCTAGGACATCAAAAGTCCTGTTTTTCTGTCTGTTTGTTGCAGTACTGGGAATCGAACCCAGAACCTCATAGCTGCTAGACAAGTACTCTACCACTGAGCTATATCCCCAGACCCATGGCAAATCATAATCAAATAATAGCATGCCATGTCCTCACATGCCTAGAATACTGTAAAATCTATAATAGAGTCTCAATATTTATTTGATACATTAACTGAAAGGAATTTTTGAGCTGGTTGGCAGCAGTCCACACCTTTAATCCCAGTACTGGGGAGGCAGTGGTAGTCAGATCTCTGAGTTCAAAGCCAGCCAGTTTACAGAGTGAGTTCCAGGGCATCCAGGGCTAGACAGAGAAACCCTTGTTTCAAAAAGAGAAGAAGAAGAAGAAGAAGAAGAAGAAGAAGAAGAAGAAGAAGAAGAAGAAGAAGAAGAAGAAGAAGAAGAAGAAGGAGGAGGAAGAGGAGGAGGAGGAGGAGGAGGAAGAAGAGGAAGAGGAAGAGGAGGAAAAAAGAAAAAAAATTCTGAGTACACAACCCACCATCTGCATGTATGCGAAACTTCAGGGACAAGGGGACAGAGTAAGGGGCTGGGTACCTTTAAAGCACTAGAGACAGAGAAAGTGTCTTCCTTACATTCTTATGTTCTTCGGTATATTCTGGATTTTAGAGAGCTGGGATAAGCCAGTGAAACAAACCTGGATCCCGGACAACTGAGAAGACTCTGCATGACCAAAGTCAGTCCTGCTTCAGAACTTCCAGCCTCTGAATCAGGTGGGAGAGCAGTGTGATTCACCCCAGCAGGTCCCTAAGCAAGAGTTGGGGTTTTTGGGGCCACCTGTCTTCATCCAAAGATACAACCCTGGAGCATCTAGGAAAGAATTAGGTTTCAAGGGACACATGGTTTGGGGACAGGTGTGTGTTTGTTTATTGGGGCTTTCGGAGGGCTGAAGTCCAAGATCTGAAGGGCAGTGGTCGCCAGGGCCCAGATGAGGCAGGGCTGATGAACCTCCTGGGAACATCCACTCCAGACTCTAAAGCTTTCTTCCTGCCACCAGTGCAAGCTCCGTCCTCACCTGTGTGGGGGTATCCTCCAGTCTGGAGCCTGCTGCATCCCAGGGACTCCCCTTCATCCGTGCACTTATTCAGCAGAGCTCTTGACCTTGCTTGGCGTCCTGTCCCACATGGAAGTGAGGGTGTGTGAACAGGCCTTGTCTTCTGCGGGGTACTCAGTCTTCCAACCTGTACTGGAGTCACTAGACTAGGGTTCCTTGGGCAATTGTTCACGGAAGCCACAGACTCTGAGCCTGACTTGTTCCCTGTACGTCAAGGTCGGCCTACAATGTGGTGGTACACAGTAAAGGTGCAGTTAGCGTCCCAGATGCCTCTACCGTTGGCCCACAAATGACCCTAGCCATTCCTATGCCTCTAGATCAGGACTCCACAACAAGAGCATCACAGAGTTTGGAATTTGTCTTCTTGCAGTCCCTTATCTGTTGCCAGCCCTCGGGCAAGCCGCTTGACCTCTGCGAGCTTCCGCTTCCCACCTACAGAGTGTGCCCTGGAGGAGCAGAGAGGTTTGCTTGCCTCTGGGACATTTTAAGCTGTCTTGCCTCCCTGACCTTCACCCTAATGCATGTTAGAAGGTCAGCTTATCGTGTTCTTTGTTGGTCCTCTGTAGGTAAGAGCAGGCCCTGGTCCTGAGGCTGTAGACTGAAGGGTCCTGGAGGAGTTGTTCATATTTACTTTAGCTCTGCCTGACCACCTATCCTGACTGCCACCTGGCCAGGCCCCTAGCAAGGCACTCACAGCCCACAGCCCACCCAAGTCTGTCACATCTCCTGTACAAAGCTTACTACTTTGCAAAGTAGGTGTCTTCTTCAGATGTGCTGGTTTGGGCTTCCATCTGGTCTGTGAGTTCCTGGTGAGCAGGCATGCCAGATTTAGGGGACCTTGGGGGCACTTCTGGTGGTGAGTGTTGAGTCTGTGGTTTTATGAGGATCTGGGGCCCCAAATTCATAAGGGTGCAGAGGCAGAGATGAAGCACCTATTATACCTGCTACACTACAGAAGGTGCTGACAGTCTCATCCAAGAACCAAGACTCAGCATTTTGCTGGAAGGCACAGAGGACTTCTCTCAGCCCCTGAAGATGTCTCTCAATTAATCTGTCCCCAGAGGAACTACACACCCAGTCAAGGGTTTGCAGCTCTGCAGCCTAGAGCAACTGACAGGGCAATGTGGACAGCAACTCTTAGATCCTCAGGGCAAGTATGCCTCTTTCCTTCTCTTCTTCCTGGGGGCTTTGGTAGATGAAACTTTTCACTTCCTTTAAAAGGCCCAGATGAAAGGCTGTGGTGGGATGAAAGGCTCTTACAGGGCTGGCTGAAGGAAGTGGTCAGCTGACAGGTAGTTGTGAAACCACCTGGAGAGGTGCTGGTGGAGAATTAGCCACACCTAGGGGTGAGGGGGCTGAAGCCTGGAGGCACCCTTATCAGGAATGAAATCTGTCATTTCCCTCAGAAGGAAGCCTGAGTCCAAGGCTTGGGGAGCAGAAAAGTGGTCCTCAGTGAGCCCCACATTCACCCATGAGCTTCTGTGTTCAGGTATGGGGGCAACTGAGCAATGCTTCTCCAAACTCAGAGGCATGGTAGGATCCTGAGACTGTGTGTGTGTGTGTGTGTGTGTGTGTGTGTGTGTGTGTGTGTGTGT
>JANHMN010000015.1:67114459-67144906 GCA_030674055.1 Rhabdomys pumilio
TCTTTCTTTCTTTCTTTCTTTCTTTCTTTCTTTCTTTCTTTCTTTCTTTCTTTCTTTTAATAGGATCTTATTCTGCAGCCCAGTCTGACTTTACATGCATGGTAACTCTGCTGCCTCAGCTTCTCAAGTGCTGATATTATTGTACTCGAATTTGTGAAAGGTGCTTAAACAGTTGTTGAATGAATGCTTTCTTCAGGGATTTTTTTTTGGGGGGGGGTAATTCCTTGCTTTGTCCTGTGCACAGAGTAAGAGACCAATACATACATAATGAAAAGGTGAGAATGGTTGAATTTTGGAAGGAGAGGAAAGTTACAAAACTTACATTTAGGATAACTTTGTAACTTAAGCTGCTTTCTGAGAACTGGGGAGCCTCTGAGGGGCTCATATAGTGAATTTAAGAAATAGTCTAAGAACAGAAGTGAGGGTAAGAGAGAGGCTCTGACCTCTGAACCACATTTATTCATCCACTGACAAGTTTTATTTAGTATCTACCATGTGTTGGGCACCAGTCAACATTGTCATAGAATTTTTAAAAAAAGATGATTAGTAGCCAGGCTTGGTGGTGCATGGCTCTAAGTTCAGCACTTGGGAAGCTGAAACAGGAGGAGATCAGAGTCAAGGCTAGCCTGGGCTACACAAGTTCTAGGTCAGTCTCAGTTACATGGTGAAGCCTATCTCTAAGTGGGGGGGAAAGGACTAGAATGATGAGGAAGAGAGAGAAAAAAGAGAGCAAAAGAAGAAAGAAGAAGGAGAAAAGTGATTTAAAGTGAAAATAAACTAGGCCTAGTAGCTTATTTTTACAGCTCTGTGATCTCAAGTCCTCAGGAGGCAGAGGAAGAAAACCTAGAAGTTCCAGACCCAGCATACCTATAAAGTAAGTTTAAGGCCAATCTTGGTAGAGAACTTGCTTAGCATGTATAAGAGACTAGGCTTGATAATCAGTACCATCAAAAAAAAATTAGGCACACTCTTCCTTCTCAGACGATTGTGAGTGACATTTAAAAAGTAATCCATGCGTAGTACCTGTAGAACCCACCTTTACACTTGTACCCAGACAGATGCTTGAGATCCCAGGCAGAGCGTCCCTGCGTCCGCTGCTCTTTCCTCTGTAGCGTTGCCTACAGTGATGCCGACTTCAGAAGTTAGGCAGTACAAGGATTAAACTGTATTCATTCAGTGTGAGAGGTGCAGATGCCCTAGTGTGTATGTAAAAGTAAAAAAAAAAAAAAGCTCCAAGCGTAAGTTTTCTTCTTCCACCTTGGGGTCCCCGAAATCAAACTGAAGTTGTTCAGAGTCTCAGCAAGTGCCTTTACTGTCTTAGCTCTCTCCTTGGCTCCAGAGGAAGGGATTACAATAATTATTAAAGGCCAGGCAGTGGTGGCGCACGCCTTTAATCTCAGCACATGGGTGGTAGAGGCAGGCGGATTTCTGAGTTCAAGGCCAGCCTGATCTACAGAGTGAGTTCCAGGACAGCCAGGGCTACACAGAGAAACCTTGTCTCAACACCCCCCCCAAATATTAAAATAGAACAATTATAATGATAATAATTATACTTGCAGCCAGTCCGTGGGGGCACACGCCTTTAATTTCAGCACTTGGGAGGCAGAGTTCTGTGAGTTTGGGGCCAGCCTGGTCTACAGTGTGGAACTGAGTCTTGAAAAACAAAATGAAATAAAAATTACTTTGTTCACTAAGGCAAATAGTTGGAGCCAACCTAATTGTCCATCAATAGATAAATGTATAAAGAAAATCTAGTATGTATATAAGGTGGAATAGTCATTAGTTCTAAAGAAAAATGAAGTTTAGAAAAGGAAAATGGATAGACTTAGATGTATAGTATTGTATAAGGCTGGGGACTAAAGAATCAGGTAGCTCAGTAGTTAGAAGCACTGTGCTCTTTCAGCGTACCGGTGTTTGGTTCTCCAAAACCCACATGGCAGCTCACCAATAATACATGATACACACACACACACACACACACACACATATATATATATATATATATATAAAGCTGGGCAGGGCTCAGTGGTTAAGAGCATTGACTGCTCTTCCAGAGGTCCTGAGTTCAATTCCCAGCACCCACATGGTGGCTCACAACCATCTGTAATGAGATATGATGCCCTCTTCTGGTGTGTCTGAAGACAGCATTGGTGAATACCTAAAATATAAATAAATAAATAAATAAATAAATAAATAAATAAATAAATAAAACTGGGCGGTGGCGGCGCACACCTTTAATCCCAGCACTTGGGAGGCAGAGGCAGGCGGATTTCTGAGTTCAAGGATAGCCTGGTCTGCAGAGTGAGTTCCAGGACAGCCATAGCTGCACAGAGAAAGCCTTATAAATAAATAAACAAACGTGATGTATGTATAATGTAAGGTCACAACAATCTCAGAAAGAAATAAACGGTGTGTTCTCTCAGTGGCAGAATCTAGCCAATACTGTGTGTGTGTGTGTGTGTGTGTGTGTGTGTGTGTGTGTAAACAAATGTACATGTGGTTGCAGTGTAACAGGAAGAAAAACCACGAAAGGCTAAACATGAGAGGCAGAAAGGCTGGCTGCAGGTAATAGGCACGGGTTATGAATGAGGAGAGAAAGACCACTGGTTTTCTGGTTCTAATTCTGTCGCGGAGCATTTGGTTTTGCTGGTGGATAACTGTATAAAACATATCGGATACCAAAAGTCTCAGATTTAACGTAAAGCCACACAACTTCCATTTTAAATGCCAATTCTAACTGTAGAGTTCAAAACTGAGTCTGGTTAATTTAAGTGTGTAATGTTTTTATTTATCTAGGTTTTTTTTAATAACAAAGTTTATAAAGTGGAAATATAGGACAATTACAACCGTATGTTGGAATGAAGGTTATGTGACTGTGGCCTCCCCGTCGTACCGTCGTACCCTTCTTTAATGGATGAAACTATACGTTTGTGATGATGTAGGCCTTGAGACAGCATTAGCTACCGGGTAAGTACTACTCATAGCTTTACTACGTCAGGACTCTGGTTACTGAGAGGGTTAAGTGCCTCATAGCCAGTGATTCACATTCCGGTCAGGTCAGGCTGGACAGCAATATTCCATCTTGCTACTACCAATGGGGTGAAATTAAAACTTACGAATTATTTATTTTTGGATCTTTCCATTTAATATTTTTGGACTGCAGTTGACTATCGGTACCTGAAACCACAAGGAGTGAGAGCGAGGACTTGGGGGGAGTCAAGTGGAAGATTGGCGTGCTCATACGCTGACGACATGGTGCACGCCTGTGATCCCAGCACTCAGAAGACACAGGGATCACGAGATCGAGGCCAAACTGGGCAAGTGAGATTCTGTCTCACAGAAGCAAGCAAGCAAAATTAAATAGTATAGAAGAGCAGAAAATGGCAGGTCAAACCTCCCTCCTTGGTCCCATACATTGTGTGTGTTCGCGCGCACGCGTGCATGTGATGCGTGAGCATGCGCGTCCACGTGGAGGCCAGAGGTCAACTTCAGATGCCATTCCTCAGGAGCCATTTATCTTACTTTTTTTTCTTCCTTTCTTGCTTGATTTTTCTTTTCTTGTTTGTTTGTTTTTGAGACAGAGTTTCTCTGTGTAGTCCTGGCTGTCCTGGAACTCACTCTGTAGACCAGGCTGTCCTCGAACTCAGAAATCAGCCTGCCTCTGCCTCCCAAGTTCTGGGATTAAAGGCGTGCGCCACCGCCCCCCGGCCTTTTCTTTTCTTTCTTTCTTTTCTTTTTCTTTTCTTTTTTTTTTTTTTTTTTTTTTTGGCAGGGTTTCTCACTGGGACCTGGGGCTCACTGATGGCTAGGGTGGCTGTCCACTGAGCCCCACAGATTCTCCTGTCTCCACTCCCCAGAACTGGGATTACACGTGTGCATCACCACACCCAGCTTCTTATATACGTTCTGGAACCAAATTCAGGTTCTTATTTAATCATTTTACCAACTGGGCTACCTCCCCAGCCCCAGTCCTTTATAGTCCTGTCTCCTTAAACTGCTTAAATGTTTTAACCCGAGAACCGTTTACATTGTAAGCTGGATATGCCGGCACACACCTGTAATCCTAGCAATTGAGAGACAGAAGTGTGAGGATTGTAGCAAGAGCTACATGTCAAGTTCCAGGCCGATCAGGCTCTATCACCAGACCTCGGTCAAATACAAAGCCCACAGAAGGAATAATCCTATAAAGCCACTATGGACCTTTACTTAGGGATTTTCCAGGCTCCAGGCATCCTTACTTAGATCAACTAGAAGGCCACTGAATAGAGGCACCACCATGTGTGTCACTTGGTCCTTATGAATGACACTCACCAGTTTCTGTATTTTGTGTCTCTAACTTTGCATACTTCTAAGAGCTATCTACATTAAAATCCCCAACAGATGGTAGCAAATGGTCTGGGATTTTTTTCTTTGTATTTTCCTATGTTGAAATACCTTCTGTGACAAAAATCTACTTGTTCAGGATAAAGACTTAGATAAAATATGAAGGGTGGAGAAGGGATGACTCGGGGGTTAGCAGCACTTGCTCTTCCGTAAGACCTGCGTCAGACAGCTCACAACTGCATATAACTCCAGTTCTAAAGGGTCTGATGCCCCTTCTGGTCTTGAAGAACATCTGTATTCATCTGGTAAACATAAATTTAAGCAGGTATACACACATATACACAAATAAAATTCTTTTAAAAATATGAAGTACATAGACTATGTTGGAGAGGTAGGAAGGCTTGGTTTTTAAGGTGGGATTTCACTGTGTAGCCCTGGCTGACCTGAAACCTGCTCTATGTGGACCAGCACGCTGTGTGTAGCCTTGAACTCAGAAATACATCTGCCTCTGCTTCTGTCTCATTAGTACTGGGATGAATTACCATTCCCAACAAAAGCTTGTGTTCTTGCACAGGGGCCTGGAGCTTTTCCCCCAGAAGCCTACATTCTGGGTGGGAGCTGGATCTGGTCTAGAGGTTTGGTATCAGGATCTTTCTTATCCTCTTGGCAACTCAAGACATTGGGACAGTTCTGTGAAATCAGTAATAATAAAAGTGCTGACATGCCAGGCGGTGGTGGTGCACGCCTTTAATCCCAGAACTTGGGAGGCAGAGGCAGGCAGATTTCTGAGTTCGAGGCCAACCTGGTCTACAGAGAGAGGTCCAGGACAGCCAGGCTTACACAGAGAAACCCTGTCTCAAACAAACAAGCAAGCAAGCAAACAAACAAACAAACAAAAAAAAACCAAAAGTGCTGACACTAAAGGGAGTCCTCCTAGTGGCCATTCTTCTAAGCAGGGCTGCATGTGTTAAGTATTATTTGCTCTGTGTTCTGATTAGGTTCTGTGGATATCATTCCATTTTGTAGACGAAGAGACTGAGGCATGGAGTGGTTATGTGTCATGCCCAAGATTACACAGCTTTGGAGGTGCAAGTGGTGGGACTGCCTCCACAGCTGTGCAGACTGGCTCACCTTTCTGCTGTTAATGTTACTACACATCTCCCTGTCTTTCGGTTTCTCCCCTATATAATGAGGTTCTAACACCTACATAAAGAGATTTGTTCTGTTTTGAGACAGGGCTTTGTGTTCATGTAGTCTAAACCGGCCTCAAACTCACTATGTATACAAGGTGATGTTGGATTCCTTATCCTCCTGCCTCTACCTCCAGAGTGTTGGGATTGCAGATATGTGCTTTATGTGGTTGAGATGGCAAGTGGGTGAAATCACCATCTGTGCAAATGTGAGGACCTAAGTTCTAATCCCTAGCATCCATGTGATTCCTAGAGTATGTTGTTATCCTAGAGCTCTTAAGAGAGGCTACCAGGCTGAGATATGGTCTGTGCACCACACCCAGCTTGAGAGATTCTTCGTAAGATGTTAGACCAAACATGTCAGAGTAAGTGTGAAATAAAACACCAAACTGTTACTAATATTCCGAGAAATTCCATTGGTAGGCTGTCATGCAAGTGTTTGTCTGGGTATCCAGAAGTGCACTATGTGGAGACCCTAGCCTTGCAAGGACAGAGCCCCCTGAAGAATGTCTTTGTTAAAGGGGCAACACAGTAGCTCAATGGGAGAGTGCTTGCTTTAGGTTCAATTCCAAGTACTGCCAAAACAAGAATGGTTTATTCAGGACTGATGATTCACTGGGTAATTGTTTGCAGTCTAGCACCATGGACCAGGCACAGTGGTGCATGCCTTTCATCCTAGCACCTGGGTGCAGACAAAGGCAGATCTCTTATGATCTACGATCTCTTCAAAGCCAGCCTGGTCTACATAGCAAGTGCCAGGTCAGCCAGGCTGCACGGTGAAGACTTGTCTAAAAAAAAGCAAAGCCCTGTGGCCTAGCTTCAGGTTGGGTGATAGACCCTGTCTCAACGGAGTAAGATACACGGTGATAGGAAAGGGCACTCAATGTTCTTCTCTGGCTTCCAAAAGTACCACACACATACCTGTACATCCTATACATACACATACCCACACATACAGGCATGCATATGCATACACATGAACACACACATATGCGTGCATACACACACACACACACACACACACACACACACACACGCTTAAATCATGACCATGTCCTGTTGAATTTTAGTCCTTATTAGGAACATTTAGAAAAACTTTACCCTCCTTGGAGTACTGCCTGGGGTGGCGCAGTCCTCCACTGTGCTTGTTTGGCTCCCAGGAATGTCCACAGTACCGTGCCTCACCTCCTATTGAAGGGTTACCATTCCACTTCCACCAGGAGTGGGTGGTAGAGTCCCATCTACCCAGCAGATGCAGCAGTACCAATGCTGGCCAGCAGGTGGCACAGAGACCCTGAAGCTTAAGCTTTGGTCTTGGACTGAATTGAATGGATCCCAGAAAAAGGCCTTTATCTCCTCCTCACCTTCCCCTTCCCTTTTCACCCTCCCTTCCTTCTCTTCCTTTTGTGGTTTTGTTTTTGTTGTTTGTTTGAGACAGGGTCTCACTATGTAGCCTTGGCTGGACTAGAACTAGTATGTAGAATGGGCTAGCTTTGAGCTCACAGATATTTACATGTCTCTGCCTCCTGAGTGATGGAATTAAAGACATGTACCACAATGCCTGTCATCATTTTCACATTTCAACATGAAAAACTGTCCATAATTCTTGTTTTAATGTGCATTGATGTTTTGTCTGCATATGTATCAGATCCTTTGGAACTCGGGTTGTAGACAGTTTTGACCTACCATCCTGGGAACTGAACCCAGGTCCTCTGGAAGAGCAGCAAGTGCTCTTAACCACTGATGGTCCCCTTTAATGGTCCATGGCTTTTAAGAATGCGTTGAGGCTAGAGAGATGGCCAGCTGTCAAAACCACTTGTTGCCGTACAGAGGACCAGAGATCAGTTCCTTGGAACCTGTCAGACAGCTCACAACTGCCTGTAAATCCAGTTGTAGACAATCCAGGGATCCGATGCCCTCTTCTGGCCTTTTCGGGCACCCCTCACACATACACGTAAATAAACGATAAAATCCTTAAAACAAAAAGAATGTTTTGAGCCAAGGGCAGTGATGTGCATTTGTGGTTACAGCTATTGGAAAGGCTGAGACAGGAGGGTGACTTGGGCCCACAAGTTTGAAGCCAGCCTGGAGAACAAGAACAAGATCTCCAAGAACAGCTTGGACAGTATCTGTCGCACATGACAGGATTAGCTGTAAACTTAGGGCACATCTCAAAACTTGCAAAACACCAGCTAATATCTTTAAGCACCAGTGTTAGGCCCATGGTCATTAGATTGCTTCATTTTAAGGTAATCCAGAAACCTGATGATATGACATTAAAATTCCAGATTTTAACAGGCTACCAAACAGTGCAGATTTAATGTAGATACCAATTCTTTAAGTTGAGTCCAGGGACAGATCTTATCTCGTGACTCCCCCTGGGGTAAGGGCTCTTGTATATTTTACTGTTGTACATAATGGTAGTCACATTTTATTAAGCTATCAGCCAGCAAGAACTTTCTGGTGTTTTGTTTTGTTTTGTTTTGTTTTGTTTTGTTTTGTTTTGTTTTGTTTTGTTTCAAGATAGGGTTTCTATGCATAGTCCTGGCTGTCCTGGAACTCACTCTGTAGACCAGGCTGGCTTTGAACTCGAAGATCTGCCTGCCTCTGCGTCCCAAGTGCTGGGATTACAAGCATGTAATCCTCCCCAGCTCCTTTCTAAGTGCTTTCATACTGCTGTACTTTGGAAATGGAATGCTCCCCAGAGCCCATGGATTAGTCTCAGGTCCCACCTTGGCACCATGCAGAGGTGGCAGAAACTTCAAGGTCGAACTAGTAGGCCTCTGGTGATTCCACATAGACTCTTGAAAAACATACTAACACATGGGTTCCTGAGTCCAGTGTTTTCAACAAACTAAGAGGTAGAGAGGAAGCAAGCTAGGGAACCTGCTCAAGGGCACTGAGGCAGAAGGGACCTTCCAGCAGCCTGGCTCTACCATCGTGCTCTGGCCTGGACTCACCTCCTGGACCATGATGCTCAGGGGTAGGACCACAACCACTCTCCTTTGTATTTTCCACAGTACCTGATACACAAGGTAGACCTTAAATGCATCTTGATCTGAACTGATACTGTATGTAATTGAAGTGTGCTTTCATCCATCCATTAAGCTCAGTAAAACATCCCCAAGCTGGAGTGCTTGCCCAGCGTATGCATGAAATGCTTACAACTATCCACTTTTAATAACTGGAAGACTTTGCTATAGAACCAAAAATCCCAGAATCCAGCACTCAGGAGCAGAGGCAGGTATGTTTCTGAGAGTTTGAGGCTAGTCTGGTCTGGCCTTCATAGTGAGTTCCAGAGCAGCCAGGGCTATCTAGCTCAAAACCCTGTCTCAAAACCAAAAACAAGGCAAGAGACAGCTATGTACTCTCTGGTTGTTTCTCAGTAACTACTTGCTACTTTACTGAACCTGACGCTGCAGAGATTCTGTCTTCTGGCCCTACACTTTTGTGACATGGATAGCTGAACTGGCCTTGTAGACTGAAAAATTATAAAAATCATTTTATAAAATATATATAGGCTTTTCTTTAGACCTCACTTTAAAAGATATGGAAAATTTTCTCTGAAGCAAGCTAAAAATGTAGACTGGCTGGTTTCAGGAACCGGCTAACCACAAAGGGAAGAGAGGAATGCAAGTCATCTAGGTGGTGCTAGAAACTAGTGACAGGGCAGGGCCATGTCCGGAGCAACTGAGAAGTAGTTGAGCAAGTGACAGGGTAAGGCCACAATGACAGGGCAAGGCCACAGTGACATTGCAAGACCACATTTTTGAGAAGAATGAGTATACAGAGTGTTTTCCACATGACTCTGACTCACTTAGGTTGGGTTCCTCTGGAATTTTCCGCTATTTTTATGTTATGTTTCCTTAGCAACCCCTCACCCCCTCCTGACTCCCCTGGCTTGTGGTTTTCCCCTTTAAAAAGCCCCTTAGCCAGCCCATCTTTGTCAATTCAGCTCCTGCGTGAGCAAACAAATTGACTGTTAGCCAGCTAACTCTCCCGAATAAAACCTCTGCTGTTTGCATCTAGATTCGGTGTTTTGCGAGTTTTTGGGTGGTCATAACTTCCCAAGACTTGAGTGAGGGTCTCCCCAGAGAGGGGGTCTTCATTGGGGGCTCGTCCAGGATTTTGCAACCACTCTAATCTCCAAGAACTCCACTGGGAGGTAAGGGCACACCCTTGGTTCTCTTCCTGTCTTGTGTGTCTGTCCATCTGAACTGTTTTGGTTTCTAAAAAATGCACTTGTGGTTTGGTTTGGCAGTTGTTTCTGTCTTGTAAAAGACAGTAAACCATTTCTGTCTTAGCAGGAGGAACGGGTGACCAGCAGACATGCTAAGGAGGGTCACCGCTGCCACAACCTGGGAGATGTCCCAGGTGAGGGGAGGACACATTGGTCCTCTTAGAAGAGAAGGCACAAGAAACCTCCTGGTCGTCTGTTTTTCTGAATTGGTGTTGGCTTTCACGTCTGAGATGGATCCTTGTTAGTCTTTGTGTGTGTTTGTTTTGTCTGTGTTTTGTGTTATTTGTAACAATGGGGCAGAGAGAATATGTCAGGAATGGCCACCGACACCTAGGGCAGTGGTTGTTGTGCTCTCGAGACAGTGTATCTATTTTTGTGTTGTTCATTGCTGGTGTGTTAGAAATCTGTTAGACTTGGTCCAGCGTAGGCTGGCCAAGTCATGTTAATCTGTTAAATCTGAATCTATGAAGACTGGCCGCATTGTCTGGTTATTAGAATCTTTCTTGGGAGGCAGAGGCAGGCAGATTTCTGATAGTCTTTCTATGCCCTTATTGTATAATTTGGTCTCTGTGCCTGTGGCAGGGGCGAGAACTGTCTGTATCACCTGGTTTATGTGCTGCCCGTGACAGGGGTGAGCTGTGTTGTTTTTCTCTGTTTTCTTGGCGAATTGTGTTTTGGTTGTTGTTCTATTTGTTCCTGGACTTTAACATAATTTGGACTGAAACTACTGTGTTAAAAATCCTGAGTTAAAAAGAGATAACATGACCACCGGCAGAGAAAGAGATAGAGCCGCCAGTGAGTGCTGCTACAGAGCAGAGAGACAGGCTGGTCCTTTGACGAGGGCACCATGGTTCGGGTGGCCCACCCACGACAACTTTCCACCAGCTGCCTGTGAAGATAGGTAGGTCCCAGGTGATTAAGAACCTGGCAGAGCAGAAAGACATCTTCCCTGAACCATGGAAGCTGGACAAAACAGCCCTAGCAAGATTATTCACCTGAGATTTATAATTATATATTTTTAATTAAAAAATAGTGAGTGAATAGCGCTGAGATTTAAAAAAAAAAGAAAAAAAGAAAAAAAGTGAGTAAGTAGTGCTGAGACAAGTCACGTGACGTGACTCCAGCTTAGAAACTCTGAACCAACAAAGCTGCTTGCAGGCAGATCGGACAGGTTGCCTACTACAAAAAGTTACAGGCTGTCTTGAGTCAGAGAACAAAAAATATATAGGCCTGCGTTTTGATAGACTTTCTAGTCATTGCTGTCTGAGACAATTTCGTTGTTTATATGAGACTTTCATCAAGGTTTGGTTCAAAGATGGGAGTTCAGACGGGATGAAATCGAAGAAGTAAAGAGCTTGTGCTCTTATGTTAGATATAAAAATGTTTACTTTCTTGTTCTTGTTGTGTATCACTTCTAAAATAGTATTTTAATCAGAAATAACCCTTTAAAAAGTTTTTTTTAAAAAATGTGCTAATACTGTGTGAGCCTTCAACATCTTAACAGTCCTTGCTGTGAAATGCTGTAGATAAGGCTATTCATTCTGATTTGGTTTCTTTCTTAAAGCTTCAGAGGTGAACTCACATTACACCTGTGGACAAGGTACTGTTTGCAGACTGAACTAGGCTGTGGTCTCTAGTGTGATATGAGCAGCAGTCATGCAGCCTCACAAATACATCAGTCTGTACAGAGTTCTAGAAGACTATTTACTGCTTTCACAGGTGATCACAACAATAAATAAGATACTGGTTTTCAGGAGTTCTCTTCAGGATTACAGCAGGTTACTTCTGACCAGATGTGACTGAAACCTTCATGTGACAAAAGGTAAGGGATACCTGAAAGCCCATGCCAGATCCCATTGGCAGATCTTGAGAGAGCTACATGAGACCCCACTAATTTTGACCAAGGCACATGAGGTTAAGCAGAGATCAGATGAGTTACCCACAGCCTTTCAAGACTAGCTTACAGAGATATTCTGTCAGTATAGACAAGGCTTCAGAGACTAGAGAGACTACAAGATAAGTCATTAAAAGATTTAGTGTAAGTTGCTGAGGAAGTCTACTATATCAGGGAGAAAAGAGTGGAGAAAGAAAGAAGATAAAAGGTTTAGTGTAAGTTGCTAAGAAAGTCTAGGGAGAGAGGAAGATAAGAGAGAGGTGAAGAAAAAGAAAGGTGACAGGAAAGGAATTTACAGAAAAGCTTGGCTATAGTAGTTAAGAAAAAGCAGAGAAGAGGGACTCCAATCAAAGGAGATATGAAACTCCTTGAAAAAGACCAGTGTGCACATTGCAAGTGAAGGAGCCAGCTTGCGGGCCCAAGAGGGCCCTAACAAATAGAAGCCAGGGTCAGGAAATCCCAGGCCTTGAGAAAAACACTCTAAATGGTGAAAATATTAGCTCTGTGTGAAGACAGCAATTGAGATAGACAGGGCTTGGACCCGCCCAACTCTTGGTAAACACAGGGTCCTCCTCCAAGCAGATGGGCCAAAATGTATTCATGGACTACCCGAAAAATGGTGGACTAAGAGATGGGCTGGGTATCCTATTCATTTATGGTCATCCTAGACTGTCCCTACCCTCTGTCGGGTCGAGACTTACTCCCCAGGATGGGGGCCCAGATACACTTCCTACCCGATGGGCTGCAACTAGCTGACAAGAACTCACGGGTAGAGGAAAGGCTTCTCCTACTGACCCCGCCAGGAGCCGAGGCAAGCTGCTTTACAGATGGGAGCAGTTTTCTCCATGCTGGTCAGAGACAAGCCAGTGCTGCTGTGGTGGACGACACAAATGTCATCTGGGCTGACTCCCCACCCCTGGGCTCGTCGGTGCAGAGAGCAACCTTGGAACTCAGGGTCGACAAGAAAATCAGCATCTACAAGGACAGCAGGTGTCCCTTTGCCACAGCCCATGTGCACAGGGCTGTACACCAAGAGAGAGGACTGCTCACATCAGAAGAAATCTTAGATCTCTTGGATGCCCTGATGATGCCAGCAACTGTGAGTATTCGTTGCCCAGGACACCAAAAGGGAGGAGACTCAGTAGCCTGAGGCAATAACCAGACAGATGAAGTTGCTTGATACAGGAGCCTGTCCTGGTTATGGGCCTAAGAGATGGCCTCACTTAAAACACAGAGTTTAAAAGAAGGAACTAAGATTGCTAGCCATCCTGCCAACTACTATCTAGAGAAGGAGACAATGGTGCACACAAGAAGAGAGAACTATATAAATTGCCCTCAGGAACTGGCACTGGCTGGGGGGGTGTCCCTTGTCCCTGTTCCAAACCCAAAATGCCCGTCTTGTGTGAGAAATGACTTTTCAGGCTACTAAGAGACTGTTCCTGGAGCTATTGACCATCTGACCTCCGTTGAAGTTCACCAACACCTGTGCCTGATGCCAACTGGAGAACAGCTAGACACCCCTGCTGTTTAGCTCAAGATCACCTGTTATTCTACAAGGCTAAAGAGCAGCAGGCCTTGACTCCTGAGACATCCCTACCCTAGAGACACAGGGGTAATGCAGCCTTAGAGGGTGGGGCTTAGGGTGTGTACACTCAAAGTTGAATGATAGCTTGTGTGTGATTCCAAGATTGAAATCATCCACAAAAGGATAAGAACTAAATGTGAATCTAGAGTTATATAGATTTGTTCCTTTTGCAATTTCTCTTTATTATGTATGTGATTGTATGTGTATGTAGACAACTGTGTGCCACAAGACGTATATAAAAGTCAGAGGGCAACTTTAGAAGTGTGTTTGAGAAAAATAGAAACATTTTGAGACCCCTAGCCAATAGAATAGAGCCCAAGGACCCCTGCTAACAGATACTTAGTGCCTGAGATTGATAAATGGAGGGTTTGCAGTTCAGGATTAACCCTTTATATATCTACTTCTGTCTTTGATGAGGCCAAAGATTATTATATGCTTATACAGCTGGTCCCACGGGTTTATTTTATTTATTTATTTATTTATTTATTTATTTATTTATTTATTTTGATTTTTCGAGACAGGGTTTCTCTGTGTAGTCCTGGCTGTCCTGGAGCTCACTCTGTAGACCAGGCTGGCCTCGAACTCAGAAATCCGCCTGCCTCTGCCTCCCAAGCGCTGGGATTAAAGGCATGTGCCACCACTGCCCGGCCCCACAGGTTTATTATCACCCCGCTGATACCCTTGAAAATGAGTTCCAGATGGCCCAGGCGCTTCCACAGAGAGCACATCTCCTTGACCTTGGCTGTCATACTGAGACCTAGAATGGCTGCAGGTGTGAGAACAGGCACCAAGATGCTAGTACAGACTCCTCATTATTTCCATGAATTAAGAGCAGCCATGGACATTGACCTATTTACTGTTTTTAAAGGAGGTGGTTGGTTTATACACTGCTCTTAGAGAAGAATGTTGTTTTTATATAGACCATTCAGTGGTGATTAGAGACTCTGTGAACAAACTCAGGGAGAGACTGGACCAGAGACACAAAGACAGAGAAACAAAACAAAACTGATTTAAAAGTTGGTTTAATACATCCCCATGGATAACTACCCTGCTATCCTCCCTTGCTGAACCCCTTATAATTTTGCTTTTGCTCTTGACTATAGGCCCTTGTGTGTTAAGTAAGTTAGTGACTTTTGCTAGAGAAAGAATAAGTGCTGTTCAGATTTTAATGCTACACCAACAATACTGAACATTAGGTCAAGAAAATGAAAGTTATGATGAAGTTTTCTAACTAAAGCTTACATTAGAAGAAGTGGAGCGGGGTTTATAAAATTTAAGGTTTTATGGTTAAAAACTGTCATTAGAAGAAGTGGGGGATGTAGAGTGAAAAATTATAAAAATCATTTTATAAAATATATATAGGCTTTTCTTTAGACCTCACTTTAAAGGACATGGAAAATTTTCTCTGAAGCAAGCTAAAAATGTAGACTGGCCGGTTTCAGGAACCAGCTAACCACAAAGGGAAGAGAGGAATGCAAGGCATCTAGGTGGTGCTGAGAAACTAGTGACCACGATGACAGAGCAGGGCTGTGTCCGGAGCAACTGAGAAATGTGTTTTTGTTTGTTTTTGAGACAGGGTTTCTAGCCCTGTCTGGCTGTCCTGGAACTCACTCTGCAGACCAGGCTGGCCTCGAACTCAGAAATCCGCCTGCCTCTGCTTCCCAAGTGCTAGGATTAAAGGCATGTGCCACCACTGCCCCACTCTGTCTCGCTTTCTTAATTAATTAAGAGACACTCACAGCATTGCACTTAATAGTACATGAACTGTAGTTCGTGTGGTGTAAATAAACCACAGTTAATTCAATGAATCTGCTGATATGTGACACCTTGGTAGTCCCACAGGTGCTGTCGTGGCCAGTTCTGCTCTCTTGTTAAGTTTCTATGAGTCACAGTAGGCTCATCGGCTCTGCATATGTCCAGCTTATTCCATCATATATGTTCTGTCTGTTTCCCAAAAATGCTTGTGTAGCCGCCATCAGCCACAGTCAAACCGGGCTCGCCTGAAAGAGAGGCTGGGAATGGAAGAAGGGACAGGAGGGTGGGAAGAGATGAAGCCAGGACAAAGTTCTCTGATCAAGGCTCAAGGCTTATTGTTTGACCATCAAATAAAAAGGGGAAGACCCCACCCCCACAAGAAGAGTCTCCTTCAGCACTTCAGCCCAGTAGTGTGGGTGAGGGGTATGCATCCTTAATAGCTGGCCAGAGGTGTTTCAAGAAAGCTCAGCAGGCAATCTATTCAACTCAGCTCCTGTGACAGACTGCAGGTCTCCAAGGCCACCATCGCTTCCCAGGTCCTATTGTTATTTGGTTTCTTGTGGTAAACAGCGTTTTGGCCTGCTCAGGCTGGCAGGCTGACAGGCTGGGGAAAGGACACATTTCCCCCCTTAATTTTTTAAGATGGCAGTGCCAATATCTGGACGGGATACAATATTTCATCCTGTCTAGGGTCTCGAGGGGCCGGGCGACCGTTCCTGGCTTAGGTCGGCGTTTATATTACTCCTATATTACCTGTCATTGAGGAAAATATACATAGCATATTGATGTATGCTTCTGTCTTAGGTTTATAGGAGCTCACAACACTCTTACCTGTTGTTGACTAACCAGCCATCATTGGCACACTCTTTAGACCCAGACCACATTCAGACCAAAGGACCTGTGGGCATGCGCTAGCCACAATTCTTCACGGTGATGTGTAACTGCCAGGAGGAAATAGCTAAGCTTGCTGAAAGTGATCCTGTGTGACCCTAATCAACCTGCTTAAAATACAAGGTTCAAAGGTTAAAAGCAACATGATTATCCAAACAAGGATTGGAAGTGGAAGTATTCCAGTATCTAAACCAACTGCTAATTAGCAGGGATCAGACACAAGTCTGGCCACCAGGTGGGTGGCTTAATAACAAATAGTTACTCTCCAGTAAGAGTGGAGATTGTTAAATCAGCTGACTGATTTTGAGCCATCTTCATCATTAGAATCATGATTATTAGGCTCAATATCTGTGTCCACTTGATGGACCAATCTTTCAGGTAGCCATCAGGCTCCATTCTCTTTGTCTGAAAAAAATACAGACTGAGCCAAGGCCCCAAATTAAAACAGGGTCAGGACCATTCCAAGTATTAGTTAAGGGGTCTCTCCACATGACCCTGGCAAATGAGCTGGAAGAAACTGGATGCCAGTGGCGATCCACTGCAGACTGACCTTTAGCATCAGTTTGTAGGAAGTTTAAAACAAATAAAACAAAAGCAAGGTGTGCTTTTGGTGACCTTGGGGGTATAATTCCTCCTTTCTAGTTTTAACAAGCCAATCTTTAAAAGTGCGATGTGCACGTTCAACAATTCCTTGTCCCATTGGGTTATAAGGAATTCCAGTTTTATGTTCAATGTCAAATTCCTTACAGAATGATATAAAGTTGTTTCCAGTATAGGCTGGCCCATTGTCTGTCTTGGTGACTTTAGGGTAATCCCATAGTATTAAAGGCTTGTAAGCAATGATCAATTACATTTCTAGAGGCTTCTCCTGAATGTAGAGAAGCAAAAAGGAATCCTGAGCAAGTGTCAACAGACATGTATATATTTCAATTTTCCAAATTCTGCATAATGAGTTACATCTATTTGACAAATATGATTAGGCATAAGGCCTCTTGGATTAACGTCTAAATGGGGAGTCGGAGATAAAGTAAGGCAGTTAGGACACTGTTTTACAATCATTCTAGCCTGTTCTTTAGCGATCTTATGTCGGAGCCTTAAAGTGTGACTAGAGAGATGAAATTTATTATGATCTCGTCTAGCCAAAGCAACAAGATCCAAAATTAAGGCTTTTCCTATTAAAGCTCTGTCAGTACGATCATTGCCCACAGCTAAAGGCCCAGGAAGGCCAGAATGAGCTCTTATATGGCCAATATAAAGGGTATTTTTTTTCTGGTAAGAATGAGGTTTTGTAGTTGAGAAAACAAAGATCTGGCTGGAGTACTGAACTGAAATACACCACAAGTTTCTAACAAGGGAACAGACTGGCCACATATAGGCTATCAGTAAAAAGATTAAAAGCATCACTTACAGACTGAAAAACATTCAGAACTGCTGTCAGTTCTGCTAGCTGAGCAGAGAGTCCAGGAGTCTCTATGACTACCTGTTGATTATTTAAGAGGTACCCTGCTCGTCCTTAAGAGGAGTCATCAGTAAAGATTAAAAGAGCATCATGTAGAGGCTGCAAAGAAGTCATGTTAGGAAATATAACCTCACGTACATTTAAAAAACGTATCAATTTATCTGGAGAATAATGATTGTCTATAATGTCATTAAATCCTATTTGAGCAAGCAACCAATCTGTACTATGCTGCTTTAACCAAGTATTCTGATCTGCATTAAAAGGCTGAATAATGACATCTGGCTCTTTGCCAAAATAAATCAATGCCTGTTTTCTTTCAAGTACAATCATATGGGCTACCACCTCATAATATGGTAGGATGTTACATTTAGGGGATATCTTTGAATGTATCCACATGTGAGCCGTTTGCCACAATAATATTGTAGGAGTATAAATTGTATTAAAAATTAACAAATGTAAAGGTAAGGAATAATCTATGTAAGTGACAAATTGTTCCTCAATGGCTCTTTCTACTTGTTGTAAGGCCAACAATCCTTCCAGGTTTAAGGATTGAGGGGAGGTAGGATCAGCACTCCCTTTGAGAATATCAAATAAAGATTTCAATTCCCCTATAGTAAGCTTTAAATAGGGACGAAGCCAATTGATATCACCTAACAACTTTTGGAAATTATTTAAAGTTTTTAAATTGTCCCTGTGGATAATTATCTTCTGGGGACAATCAGCTTGATCCGTAAGCCTAAAGCCTAAGTAATTATAAGGCTCCTGAGTTTGTACCTTTTCAGGAGCTATTTGTAACCCTTTATCAGCTAATGCCTGTTGTAAATCTCTATAACAAGTCCTGAGGATCTTTCCCTCCTAAAAGAATATCATCTGTGTAATGACAGATGTACATCATTGGCCATTGCCGTCTTACAGGCTCAATGGCTTGTGCTACAAGTTTTTGGCATAATGTAGGACTATTAGCCATGACCTGAGGAAGAACTACCCATTGATACCTTTTCATTGGCTCTTTAAAATTAACAGAAGGAACACTGAAAGCAAATCTTTTGCAATCCCAAGGGTGCAAGGGAATGGTGAAAAAACAATCTTTCAAATCTACTATTATTTTATGATACCCTTTAGGAATGGCCACTGGAGATGGAAGCCCAGATTGTAGAGCTCCCATAGGTACCACGGTTTCATTAACCTTTCTTAAATCTTGTAACAATTTCCATTTTCCAGATTTTTTCTTTATAACAAATATTGGAGTGTTCCGAGGTGACTGAGATTCTACTATGTGCCCTGCCTCTAATTGCTCCTGCACAAGCAATGAAGCAGCTTCTATTTTTTATTTAGACAAAGACCATTGATCAACCCACACTGGGACATTATTAAGCCATTGAATTTTATCAGCATGGGATGCAGGCAAGACAGTGGTCATCATGGAAAATACCCTAACCTTCTAGTGTCAGAATGAGGCTTAGGTGCTTCAAAAATTTTAATACCTTGCCCTTCTTTTCCTAGTCCTTGGCCAGGCAAAAATCCTTGTTTTACCATTTGTTTGGTCACTACATCATCAGGGCTGTACATCATAATACCCATCTGTGACAAAAGATGTCTTCCCCAGAGGGTTACAGGCAAATTCAGCATCACACAGGGCTGAATTTGTCCTGAATTGCCCTCTTCATCTCTCCAATTGAGAAGTTTAGAACTCTGTTTCGGGTTATTGGCATAACCAATTCCCTGAAGGTGAGAGTATCAGACAAAGGCCAAGCTGAAGGCCACTCTTGTCCTCTAACAATAGTTATGTGAGCTCCTGCGTCCATCAGTCCTTCAAAAATTTTACCTTCAATTATTAAGATTAGGTCTCTTGTTAGTAATAGATTGAACCCAACACACATCAGAAGAGCCAAAGCAATCCTGTCCTCTCTCATTCTTAATAACTTTGGAAGGACGCAGATGTAATGGAACCAAAACAAGTTGAGCAATTCTTTTGTCAGCAGCCATGATCTTAATTTCTCCCTGATAATCACTATCTATAACACCTGGATAAATTTGCAATCCTTTTACAATACTGCTGCTTCGGCCCAAAAGTAATCCCCATGTCCCTGGAGGCAGGGGCCCCAAAAACTCCTGTGGGAAGCATCTGAACTCCCAGTTCTGGCGTCAGTACCGTATAAGTAGTGGAACTGAGGTCCAGTCCTGCACTTCCTGAGGTTGCTCTAATAAGTTCTGAAATAGATTTCCCTGGTTTGGCAACTGTAAAGAACTGCACTACCCCACATTTGGGGGCCAAAATGTCGCAGACCGATCTATCAGTGTTGGAACCCGCACTGTCAAAAGCCTTTGGGGCTAAATTGTTAGAGCCCACACTGCCCCAAACTGCTCCAGTTGGCAGGTCAGGGTTCAGCAAGAGAGTGAGGACAGACACGAAGAATAGAGACTAGACAGAGTGTGATTCAATCTCGTTTATTCTTCAGTCTCTCTTCTTCTCTCCATGTCCCTAGTTCCCAGTTCTTAGTTCCTAGTACTAAGTCTCAGGTCCTAATCCTAGTTCCAGTTGCTAGTCTCTTTCCCAGTTCCAAGTTCTTTCTCCAAGTGCTAAGTGCCTAAGTTCTAAGTTTTTCTTTTGAGTCTCAAGCTCCAATGTGTCTGTCTTCTGTCTGCCTCTCGACTTTTATATGTCTCACTTGTAAGTCACGCCTTTAAGTCATACCCTTAAACCATGCCTTTAATTCTTGTCTCTAAATCACACCTTTAAGTCTCACACACCCATGAAAAAATCCTAGGTATCTAAAACAAGATGTTATTCGAGTGTGCTCAGCTGTTGTAGGCTATTGTAAACAAGTCTCTAGTCAGGGCATATGGCTCAAGATGGCTGCAAGGATGATAGTTGCCTTCTGTCGGCTCCCCACAGGTCCCCCTTTTTAAATTTTTTTTCAAAAGGGAAGGCTGGGAAAGCTTACAGAAACCGTGCCTGCCTTAGGTTGGAACAAGGGACCCCAGCCTCCCTTTCCCATTTTTGGATACTCAATAGCCATTGGTTGAGCTCCTGTCTTAGGATGGTGAGGCCTCCCCATTTTTGGATACTCAACAACCATTGGTTGAGCTCCTGTCTTAGGATGGTGAGGCAAGGGTCTTGAAGTGTGCTCTTACCTGTCATTGACTATCCAGCTTAGTGCGTAAGGTAGGGGATAATTCTTGTTAGTCTTAATGACAGGTTTTAAAATCCCCTACTTCCGGCCTGTAATAATGGACCTGTGTAGGTTTCATTTGAATAGCGTCTATCTATTGTTGTACAAAAGCCATCAGTTTGTTGAACAGCACAGACCCGAGAGACAAGAGACTTAACAATGCCTGAATAGTCAGTATAACAGCAACACTCTTTTTTAAGGGCAACACATAACTCCCTCTGTCCGAGGAGTAAAAGGTATAAGCCTCTTCTATTCTGTTTACAAAAGTGTTATAGCAGAATCTAATTCTATAGAAATATAGAACTGATCATAGCATTGATCTTAACAAAACAAGTAAGGAAATCCCTGTTCCTGCTCCAGTCAATCTCAAACCCAAAAGCAATTATAGTAACTGTGGTAGTGGGTTTTCTCCTGGGTCTAAACAATGTTCCCCACTAAATCATAAGTTGGGGAACCAAGAGTTCATTAGAGCTGCCCTGGAAGTACGGGTGGTGATGTCTCCTTCAACATTGAGAACTTCCCAAGTCAGGTTTGCTGGTTGATCTGTTTCAGTTTGAAGGCAATTGAGAAGCATATTCATTTTTCCTGCAAAGAAAAAATATGCTTCTCAGGGGGTTTCTCCTCCCTGGATTTGTTATTGTTGTCTATTTGTTCAACAAGACTCTCTGGCAGCCAGCGTGCGGCATCTGCACTTTGGGAATATATGCAGACAGAACCTCTTCCCCAGACAAGCACTGGATCTGGCCCATTCCAGGTTCCAGTTAATGAGTCTTTCCAGAGGACTGTTGCAAAATTCTTTTTGGTGTCAAGATGCCAAAATCTATCTGCAGCGGATTTTCCTTCAGAATCCAAAGTTAAAATTTTTAAAATAAAGTGTGAGTGATGAAGGGTATTTCTGGGGGATCCCTGGGTAGGGTACCATTTCCCCTTTTTAATTTTTCAAATCGACATTTAATGGTTCGATGTGCTCTTTCTACCATACCTTGGCCCTGTGGATTATATGGAATACCTGTTTTATGTAGTATTCCCAATTTTTCACAGAATTGGTGGAAACTGGAGCTTGTATAACCTGGGCCATTGTCAGTCTTTATCTGTTTAGACACACCCAATATAGCAATTGTAGCAAGCATATGAGTGATCACATGCTTGTTTGTTTCTCCAGATTGTAATGTCACATAAATGAAACCACTATATGTATCTATACATACATGTATATATTTTTGATTGCCAAATTCATTATAATGAGTGGACCATGGACCTCAACAGGATGAGTAATCCCTTCTTCACTTTTTCCTAATCCTTTCCCTGGGGAAAATCCAGAGTTTACCATTTGAGCCATGATTACTTCATTAGGGCTGCACATAATCAATCCCAACTGGGATAACAGATCTCTGCCCCAGAGATTAATGGGGAGGCCTGGGATGACATAGGATTGTATATTCCCTGTATTACCATCTTTATCTTTCCACGTCAGCACCTTAGAGCTTTGTTGTGGATTTTGACTTTGGCCAATACCCTTTAGATTGGTTAAGGTTGGGGTCAGAGGCCAGGTGGCAGGCCAATTGCTTTGTTTTAGGATAGTTACATCAGCTCCTGTGTCAACCAAGCCTTGGAATGCCTTTCCATCCAGCCATAGTGTCATCATAGGTTTTTGTTTAACTATAGGCTGTACCCAGTATGCATCAGAGGAACCAAAACCTTGATCCCCTCTCTTAGGACTCTTATATTTGTGATTAGTATGGAACAATGGAAGTAACAATAGTTGAGCTATTCTTCTTCCTGTTGGAATGGTGACTATATTCTGAATTGCCTGTGCCATTACCTTAATCTCACCTTGATAATCATTGTCTATAACTCCAGGAAAAATTTATAGTCCCTGCATAGTAGTACTGCTTCTTCCCACTATCAGGCCAAACACAATTGGATAGAGTGGTCCAAACACTCCAGTGGGTAAGGCCTGAGGTCCCATTTCTGGGGTTAATACTGTGTGGGTGGCAGAACTGAGGTCCAGTCCTGCGCTTCCTGGTGTTGCTCGACTAAGTTCTGAAAGGGATTGTTGTTTGTTTGTATAAAACTGACTGCTCCATAATCCTGTTTTGGCTTATGTTGGTTCGGGGCCTGGAGCTGGCCCCTGTTCCCATTTCCCTGATTATGGGAAAGGGTGTTTCCTTGTGTGTCTCTTTTGAACATACATTCACTAGCCCAATACCTTCCACATTTGCAAAGTGGGCAGAGCCCAGGCTGTTTTCTGGGCTGTCTCTGAGTTAACTCATTTTCTGCCTTGCAATCTCTTGCAAAGTGTCCAGGCTTGCCACATTTAAAACAGGCCTTTTGGTTTCTACTTGCCAAAAAATCTCTTACTGATTGTCCTTGCCTGGCAGCCGCCATAGCTAAGCCCTATCTGTATGAGGGACAAGCCAGAACTGTATGGAGTGTTTCATGTATCCTGGGGCAGGGGAGGGGGGATGGCCTGGTCAAGAAGGCTTCTCTGGGTGATATCAGATTGAAACCAGAAGGATGAAGTGAAGAGCAAGCATGCTCCACAGAGAGGGGACTCTATATACAGAGGCTGGGGTTTAGTGAGGAACGTGGAGAGTGACATGCTTGATAAAGTAATAAATGAAGTGCTTAATCCCTCGTTGGGGGATGGGTGGTGAGGTGGCTCAGTGGGTAAAGGCACTGACTGCCAAGGCTGATGACCAAGTTCAGCCCCCAGCACCCGAGCAGTGGAAGGACAGGTGACTGCCATATTGGACATCACATGCTTCAAAGATGAACAAGGCGGCCAGCTTACTAATTTTGTGAAACACTGAATAAGATGAAGGCAGATATCTCCTAGATTGTTGTGGGAGACCATGGTGGGAGTTGTTTGGTCATTTTGAAGGTGGTGGGGATTGCGGCATTCGTGCAGAATAGGGAACTAGGAACAGAAAATATAACAAAGTGTGGCGGTGGCTGGAGTCTTGTGATGCTGGACAAGGATTTGTTCTCAGTCACCGGGTCTGACTTTCAGACAGTGCTCTGTGTGTGGACTGTACATACGTCTGCTCCGTGTGTGGACTGTACATACGTCTGCTCTGTGTGTGGACTGTACATACATCTGCTCTGCCCTCACCTGGACCAAGAACGTCCCAGAATCTTCCACCTCCTTCCAGCCTGTCGTATCCCTTAACTGTAATCCCATATTATCTCCTAAGAGCAAAATTGAGCTCTGCCTGTTTGTGTGCCCACAAGTAATGTCATCTGAAATATCATCTTTCTGCATCTGGCTTCCTTTGCTCGGCACATGCATGGAATCCATCTGTGTCCTGTGTAAAAAAAGAGGAAGGTGTTTTTGTTGTTGTTGTTTGTTTAGTAATATTCTGTCTCTGCCATCATTGATCCAGTCTAGTTGGGTTTCAGTAAATGTTAATAAACCCTTGTGAATGGCCAGTAGTGCATGGTGGGGTAAGCCTGTCATTCCAAAATGTGGGAGACTGCAGCAGGAGGGTCAGAAGTTCAAGATCAGCCCAGACTGCATAGTAAGACCCTTTATCAAAATGACAGCAGAAAAAGGAAAGAAAAGAAAAAACCCAGCACAGTGATTAGGGATGACTGCTGCTCTTACAGAGGACTCAGACTGGTTTGTTTGCTGTGGTTTAGTGAGAGACTTAGATTCAGTCTTATTTAGCGCATGCACAGTTGATCCCCTAGAGCTGGAGTTACAGGTGGTTGTGAGCTGCCCAGCCTAGATGCTGGGAACCTCAGATCCTCTGTAAGAGCAGCGCACTCCCAACCTCCGAGCTACCTTCCTGTCCCTGGGAGTTTTTATGTATGTACACATTCATGTGCGTCCATGTAAACTTGGAGGCCAGAGTCCAACACTGGGTGTCTTCTTCTGTTCTCTCCACCTTATTCTTTGAGACAGGGTTTCTGAACCTGGAGCTCACCCATTGGGCTAGACTTGCTGTCCTGCCTCCAGTTCCTGGGAAAAGGGCTTACGGGCATGCAAATAGCACCTGACTTTCACACCGAGGCCTTCACATGCTCACAACTACGTTACCAATGGATGCATCACCCCAGCCTCTGCGTCAGATATCCTCTCTCTCTCTCTCTCTCGTCTACCTAACACATCATTTTCTCCCAGCCTGCTATGGAGTGTCTTATTTTCTTACTGATGTCATTTGATGAGCAGATGTTTTCGATTCTTGAGCTTGACATGCAGCCCCTGGGGTAGAGTCTTTGCCCAGCATAGTCCATCCTCAGCACAGAGGAAGTCTGTCCAGGAGAGACGTTATCAGTTCACTATGGGAACCATTACTTTCCCTTTTATGTTTAGGACCACGATCAATGTCACAGAAGTTTCTGCATTTGCATATAAAGTAGAGCCCGACTCTTCCCCCCACCCCCACCCTGGGTGGATCTTCAATCAATGCAACACTATTTACATATTTGATTTAGTTGTTGTTTCACTTTTACGTGTCTGAGTGTTTTGCCTGAATCTGTGCACCACGTGTGTGCAGTACCTCCTGAGGTCAGAAGAGGGCATCAGATCCTCTGGAACTGGACTAATAGTGGGTTGGGAGACGGCAGGTGGGTGCCGCAAACTGAACCAGGGTCCCCTACAAGAGCATTAAATGCTCTTAAGCCCCTAACCATCTCTCCAACTCCACTCTTCCCTTTTTAATTTCCATAGTATCTTAGTTGTTGATCAACTGACCACACACACAGGTCATTTTTTTGAATCCTAGTCTACTCAGTCCACTGTAAGTCCCCAGTATTGAAAGCCTTGGTAGTTGACAGTTCTGAGGGAGGGTTGTAGTTCAGCTGCCTCAGGCTTACCCCTGACTGGCTTACAAATAAATGAGACACAGACTGTGGATCCTTTTGACAGTTCCTAGGGGGTTACCCCTCATCTAGTGTTCTAACTGCTGACCTGGCTACCTCCCTAGCTATGCACCCCAGACACTTGCTGTTTCTCCTGGCCACGTGTTCATCCTCCATCTCCCCTCTTGGCAGCTTCCATCTCTCCTCTCTGGATCTCATTTGTTTGTAAACTAGTCAGGGATAAGTCTAAGGTGATCACACTACAGAGAAGTCTGGATTTTAATGAGAGACATTTGAGCTCATAAAAAAAAATTAAAGGCGATACGCTTGGAGCCCTTTTCTTTCTATTGGGTTGCCTCATCCATCTCTGATATGAGGGTTTGTGCCTAGTCTTATTGTAACTTATTATGCCACATTTGATTTGTATCCCTGGGATGTATATTCTCTTCTGAAGGGAAATGGAGGAGGAGTGGAAGGAAGGGAGGTTGTGGGTGGGATGAGATGTATGAGAGAATTTTTAAAAATTAAAAGGCAAGACGGGTGTGGTGGTGCATAACTTTGATCCTAGCACTCAAGAGGTAGGGGCAGGGGGATCTTTGAGTTCGAGGCCAGTCTGGTCTACAGAGTCAGTTCCAGGACAGCCAGGACTACACAGAGAAACCCTGTCTTGAAAAACCAAAACCAACCAAAGAAACAAACAAAAAAAGTGAAGGAGGAACCAAGCAAAGTAGTGTCTGCTGGTCATCATGGCTTTGCAGAAGTAGAGACAGGAAGATCAAGTGTTCAAGGCTGTCCTTGGCTGCATTGTAGATTTGAGGTCAGCCTGAGCTATGGGGGACATGCGTTTAAAAAGAGGAGGAGGAGGAGGAAGAAAGGGATGAAGAGGAAGAAGAGGAAGAGGAGGAGGAGGAAGAGGATGAAGAGGAAAAAGAAGAAGAGGAGGAAGGAGAAGGAGGAAGAAGAGGAAGCAGAAGGAAGAAGAGAAGAAGGAGGAGGAAGGGGGAAGGGAAGGGGAGAGAAAGGAATGGGAAGAATCTTGCCCCTATAGGAGTCTGTCAGGCTGGGCACTGGGCACTGGGGAGCTGGTCCAGGTGTTTGGGCAAGGCTTCGACCTCCATACTCATCTGCCAGACTCCCTTGGCACAGATGTGTTGGCATCAACTTTATCTATGCTAAGTACTTCATGCTAAGTGCATGCAGCAGAGTCAGGTCACACGAGGTGTCTGTTCTCATGGGATGTTAAGTACAGTGCAGACTGTGAGCAGGCCCCTGTGATAGGGAGGGTGGGGACAAGCTGCTCCCCCCAACATGAGGATGGCCTGAGTTATGCCAAGTCAGCCCAGAACTGTAAGGGGTCAGTTTGCAGCAGTCAAAAAGAGCATTCTGGACAGAGGAGACAAAGCACAGAGGGCCTTAGGGTAGTGTCTGTGGAGCAAACAGAAGACCAGTGTGGCTGGCATGGGATGGGTGAACCGGTTACATATGGAAGACGGTGAGCAGATGACATCAGAAAGAGACACAGACCAGGTCTGCCCAGAGAGGCCCTTCTTTAGGTTTGGATTTTCATCCCGGTGTGAGTTGAGTTTGTTGCTAGTAGGTGTTCTGTTGATGTGGATGAGGGGGGACCGATTCTGACCATTTGCTGAGTTAGTTCTCACGCGTGTTCTCCTCCCCTCCTCCACCCCCCCCCACAGCCTCCTGAACCATGGCAGCTCAGTGCACCCCTTCTATTCTGACCGTCCTGGTGTTGCTCGGCTCAAACAGAGCGGGCTCTTTCTCTCCTCGGTCCAATATGACGCTCCTGGCACCACGGCCCCCTCCCCAGCCTGGTGGCCTGTCCTCTCAACTGTATGATGCTGGTGTTCACCCACTGTATTAACCTGCCGCCGTCAGCTGGCTGTGGCTGTCCCCCGGGCTCTGAACCCCCGGTGCCTGCTTCAGAGGTGCAGACCCTGAGGGTCCTGCTGGAGGTCCTGGAGGAGCTGGTAAAGGGCCTTGAGGAACACTGCTCAGGAGCGTGCTGTCCCACAACGGCCCAGACTGGCACAGGTGAGCCGCTGACTGGAGTGGGCTAGGGTGAGCAACAGAGGGGAAAAGAGGGTGGGGATGGGAGAGCTGCTAAGCAACTAGAAGCTAAAATGACCTTCTGAAAATAGGCTGTCCCATAGGATACTTACAGGGGCTGGGTCTCACTTCTGCTTACTGCTCCAGGCCAGAGGGACGTGCGCAGTCTCTGCAGCCCCCACGGTGTCTTTAATCTGAGCCGCTGCACCTGTTCCTGTGAGCCTGACTGGGGTGGACCCACCTGCTCAGACCCTACGGACACAAAGACGCCACCTCGTCGCCTCCCTCAGCCTCCAGAGCCTATTCGGAAGACTGCAACGACCAGGGCCGCTGCGTGTGCTTCCCGGGCGACAGTGGCCCCAGCTGTTGCTGGCTCTCTTGCCCTGGAGATTGTCAGGGGCGCGGGCGGGTGTGTGCGTGTGTCGTGTGTCGAGCGGGCTTCTCGGGCCCTGACTGCAGCCAGCGCTCCTGCCCTCGCAACTGCAACCAGAGAGGACGTTGCGTGTGTGACCCCGGCTACTCCCATGAGGACTGTGGGGTGCGGAGCTGTCCCAGAGGCTGCAACCAAAGGGACCGCTGAGAGAACGGCCGCTGCGTGTGCGATCCCGGCTGTAGCAGCGAAGACTGCGGTGTGAGGAGCTGCCTGTGGGACTGTGGCGACGGAGGGCGCTGCGTGGACGGCCGCTGCGTGTGCAATCCGGGCTTCACCGGCGAGGACTGCGGGAGCCGTCGTTGCCCTGGGGATTGTCACGGACACATTGGGAGAACGGCTATTCCGGCATCGACTGCAGCAGGAGCAGCTGTCTCAAGGGCTGCAGAGGCCGCGGCTGGTGCCTGGACAGGCTCTGCGTGTGCGACGAAGGCTACTCCGGTGAGGACTGTGGCGTAAGACGGTGTCCGCGTGACTGCAGTCACCGCAGCTTGTGCCAGGATGGCGTGTGCGTGTGCCACGTGGACTACGCAGGCGACGACTGCAGTCGCACCTGCCCGGCCGATTGTCACCGGCGTGGCCACTGTGAGGACAGGCGCTGTGTGTGCAACCCAGGTTACACTGGACCTGCATGTTCCACCTGCACCTGCCCAGCTGATTGTCGTGGCCGTGGGCGCTGTGTGCAGGGAGTGTGCTTTTGCTACGCTGGCTACATCGGGGAGGACTGTGGGCAGGAAGAGCCTCCTGCCAGTGCTTGCCCTGGGGGGCTGTGGACTGTGGGAACTGTGCCAAGACCAACAATGCGTGTGTGTTGAGGGCTTTCGAGGCCCAGACTGTGCCATCCAGACGTGTCCAGGTGACTGCTGCGGCAGGGGAGAGTGTATCCAGGGCAAATGTGTCTGCCAAGATGGCTATGCTGGGGACGACTGCGTGGAAAGTGAGCCAGGAGTCTTCTCCAATACTCTGGGGCAGGAGCAGGGGTTCTGGTAGCAGGAGCCCAAGGCCCAGGGACCTAGAGGAAGAATGGAGGGAGTTGTTTCCTGCACAACGAGGGAGTGGTCAGTCAGAAGAACCCCGACCACCAAAGTAGTGGAACCACAAGCATGTGCCAGTGGAAAGTCTGACCTGGATCTCTGGGGAGAGGGTTGCCTTTAAGTTTTTATGTTCAGGACATGGGAGACCTGCGTTTGGGCAGTGGGAGCAAAGATGTGCCCCTCGGTGTGGCCCTGGGTGACAGAGAAGCCACGGGGATGCCGCTCCAGGCTAATCAGCTTGTCCTGTTCCATTCTGGGCAGAGATACCAGCCATCTAGAACACGAGGATGCATCTTCTAGAGGAGACAACAGTCCGGCCAGAGTGGACACGGGCTCCGGGTCCTGTGGATGCCTATGAAATCCAGTTTTTTTTTCCATGGTGAGGCAAGATGGGCAGCATTGGGGGGAGGGAGGAGGGGAGGGCTTGTATCGTGCAAGAAGTCACACTTATGAGACTCCAGATGACTGGTACCCAAGTCTGCTTCAAATGCCTTCTCACCTTGGCCCAGCCTGGCACAGAGGCCTCAACGCTGGTCTGTGACAGCTAGGGGATTGATGGTAATGGTGAGCTCACTACCCCTGGCTGCTCAGTGTACAGCAGTCAGTGTTAGATTTTTTGTTTGATGATTGATAGATTTATTTTACTTATATG
Organism: Rhabdomys pumilio; assembly: GCA_030674055.1. Classification (NCBI taxonomy): domain Eukaryota; kingdom Metazoa; phylum Chordata; class Mammalia; order Rodentia; family Muridae; genus Rhabdomys; species Rhabdomys pumilio. Next base: position 67,143,956 of record JANHMN010000015.1, read on the forward strand.
AGTACACTGTTGCTGTCTTCAGACACACCAGAAGAGGGCATGAGATCCCATTACAGATGGTTGTGAGCCACCATGTGGTTGCTGGGAATTGAACTCAGGACCTCTGGAAGAGCAGTCAGTGCTCTTAGCCGCTGAGCCATCTCTCCAGCCCTGCTGTTAGTTCTTGTTTTGAGCCCACGTCAGCCCCCCATTCTGCACCCACTATTTGCCTTGGCTGGGCACCGGTGTTGGGGTACATGGTACTGTTCTTGCTTCCTGAGCTCGGAGCACTCAGCCGCCACCTCATTCTTCTCAGGCAAACCCCAGCCTCTCCCTCAGGCTTTGTTCTAAGACTCTTTACTGATCTATGCTTCTGCCTTTCGGACATGCCCCCAAAAAGACATTTGCTCAGTTTCTACACATTAACCTGCACTCAACACAAACTGTCCCTGGTTTTGATCATGTTTTTTTTTAATCTTTTTATTGTAAATCTCACAGAAGCCCAAAGCAAAACATTTAAAAATTACAGACAAGCATACCTGTCTTTAATCCCAGCACTCGAGAAGCAGAGGCATGCGGATCTCTGAGTTTGAGGGTAGCCTATTCTACATAACTAGTTCTAGGACAAGCCAGGGCTATGCAAAGAAACTCTGTCTCAAAAACAAACAAACACCCCAAAACAAATACACCCCCTCCAGGAAAAAAAAAAAAAACAAGAAAAAAATAGATAAGCAAAAAGGATGGAGAAACTGAAGGGGAGAAAGGAAGGAGGGATGGAGGAAAGAAGAGAGAGGGAGGGAAGGAGGGAGGGAGGGAAGAAGAGAGAGGGAGGGAAGGAAGGAGGGAGAGGGGGAGGAAAGAGCAGAGGAGGAGAGAGGGAAGGAGGGAAGGAGGGAAGAGAGAGAGGAAGGGAAGGTGACTGGCACAGTCAGCCTGCTACCCCTTTAGTCTATATATAGGTTTTGCCTTAGG
>JANHMN010000015.1:67145006-67172337 GCA_030674055.1 Rhabdomys pumilio
ACTGTTCATGTGGGGCTGGAGTGATGGCTGGGCGGCTCAGTGATCCTGCTCTAGCAGAGCTCCCCGGTCAGTTCCTCGCTTCCATATCAGGTGGCTCACAACCACCTGCAATGTGTAACTCCCCACCTCCAGGGATCAAGTGCCCTTCCAGCATCTGAGGGTGCAAACCCACGAGTACACACACCCATGCACACAAGCACATAACCACAAACAAATAAGATTAATCTTTCCAAACACATTATTAATCTAAGATGATTATAAACTAACCAGTACAATAATAAAAGAGAGCCAAAAACTATGGAACATGGGAGTGTCTGAAGTGGACCAAAGAGAAGATATGATGTCTACATAATTTCAGTGCCAGAAGAAAAGCAAAGAGATAATAAAGAGAAATTTTTAAGAGCTGGAAACAGCCGGGCAGTGGTGGCACATACCTTTAATCCCAGCACTTGGGAGGCAGAGGCAGGTGGATTTCTGAGTTCGAGGCCAGCCTGGTCTACAGAGTGAGTTCCAGGACAGCCAGGACTACACAGAGAAACCCTGTCTCGAAAAACAAACAAAGTGCTGGTAACAGGGCGGAGGAGATGACTCTCCTGCCAAGCCTTCTGACCCGAGTTCAATCCTCCCCTCTCCAAAGAAAGAACAGACTCCCTCTAGTGGTCTTCTGACCACTGTAAACCCTGCCACTAAGGAGATGGAAGCAGGAGAGCATCAAGTTTAAGGCAGTCTGGGCTATAAACTAAGACCTTGTCTTAAAACAAAACAAAACTTTAAATTGTGTGAGCATGTTTGCACTCTCTTGTACAACTCTGAAAGTTTTTTGTTAAAAAAAAAAAATGTTACAGGCACAGGGGCCATGGCCTGAGGAGGAAGGGAGAGTCATCTGCAGGAATCAGTCTTCTTTCCCTGCATGGATTCCAGACACTGAACCCAGGTGATCCAGCTAGGAGCCGCACCCTTTACCTCTGAGCCATCTCACTGACCCCAAATAATTTGTTGATGTTGTGATGGTGTGAATACACTCTATTTTATGCTAGGCATCGTCTTAATACCCACTAGCATTTGTCTGTGAGTTCAGTCCCTAGAAGAGAAGTTCCCAGGAACCCTGACTCAGCAACCCACACCAACAGACGACTGTGACTTTTTAAAATAATAAATAAATAAATAAGCAAATAAATAGAACCTTCCAGGGCCGTTGAGATGGCTCAGTGGTTAAGAGCCCTGGCTGCTCTTCCAGAGGACCTGAGTTCAAATCCCAGCAACCACATGGTGGCTCACAACCATCTGTAATGGGATCTGATGCCCTCTTCTGGCACATAGGTGTATATGCATATAAAGCACATAACATAAACAAATCTTTTTTAAAAAAAAAAATTTGCTAACCCCTTCACACAGATTTCATGTCTGGCTCAGAGACTGTTGACCTGCTCTTGGTAATCAATAAACATTTTAATTATGATTTGGTTGTGTCTGCAGTCCTTTCCCAGGGGGTCAGAAACAACACAAGGGCAAAGCTAAGCAGTAAGGATCTGTGACTGACAGATAGAAGGGAGGAACCGCCCAAGTCCAGAGGAGCCCAGAGAGGCCTTCACAGGGTTACAACCTTTGACTCAGGCAGAGGTCTGAGAGTTCATAGAAAATAAGGGCTGGAATCTACCCACTGGATCTAACGGGGACGGGCGTGTGATCCTCAGGCCTCCTCTCCTAGGGTCTCGTGAGGCACTCCTTCACAAATATCAAACACTGTGTAACCTACACTACTTGTGGCTTTTGTGAGAAGCCCTGGCTTCCAATCACCTTGGTCGCGAGCTGACATCTCCCTTCTAGTCTTCCTAAGGATCTCATTTAACCCCTATGTCTTTGCACCACAGCCTAGAATGATCTGCAGCGTCATAGCCCACTGTCTCGTACAATCTATTACCTGCAACTTGGTGTGCGCATCAGAGCTGGGAGTTCAGGTCAGCGTGACCGTGCACCCTGGATACCAGGAACTGAACTGACCACAAGATAAATTGAATAGAGTTTGATTTTTAAGAGAAGATGAGATATTTCTCCCCATGACCATTTCTTGAACCTGTCATGGAAGCTTAACACTGGACAGGCACTTTCTATAGATACTTAATCATGAGTCCCCCCCCCCCCATCTCCCCTGGGTTGCGGTTTTTTCCTTTAAAAGCTCTACCTCTTCTCTAGGTGGGGATCGTACTTCATTGCTTGCCTCTTCGTAGGACAGGCTAGAAGTGCGACCTCAACGTGTTGAATTAAACATACCTCTTGCTGTTACATCAAGTTCAGTGTCTTGTGAGTTACTGGGGTGGCCATGAATTCCCAAGAAGAAGGAGGGAGTTCCTTCCTTTCTGGCGGGCCTTACACTTCCGCACACATGCTCTAACCTTCTCTAACACCCATCGCCTGTCAGATGAAAGCCTACATGATGTGACATCTGCCCGCAGTTCCAAACCCCTGGGATTTGCTCTGCATCTGCCTTGGCCTAACACCTGCTGACAGACTGGCGGGTGGACCGAGAGTCTGAGTGACAGGGACTTGGCAAGTACCCTTGTAGAGTGAAAAATTATAAAAATCATTTTATAAAATACGTATAGGCTTTTCTTTAGGCCTCACTTTAAAGGACATGAAAAATTTTCTCTGAAGCAAGCTAAAAATGTAGACTGGTCGGTTTCAGGAACCAGCTAACCACAAAGGGAAGAGAGGAATGCAAGTCATCTAGGTGGTGCTGAGAAACTAGTGACCGAGAAGACAGGGCAGGGCTGTGTCCGGAGCAACTGAGAAATAGTTGAGCAAGTGACAGGGCAAGGCCACAGTGACATGGCAAGACCACAGTTTTGAGAAGAATGAGTATACAGAGTGTTTTCCCCATGACACTGACTCACTTAGGTCGGGTTCCTCTGGAATTTTCCGCTATTTTTATGTTATGTTTCCTTAGCAACCCCTCACCTCCTCCTGACTCCCCTGGTTTGTGGGTTTCCCCTTTAAGAAGCCCCTCAGCTAGCCAGTCTTTGTCAATTCAGAATTGGCCATCAGCCGCTGGTCAGCCAACTCTCCTGAATAAAGCCTCTGCTGTTTGCATCCAGATTCGGTGTCTTGCCAGTTTTTGGGTGGCCGTGACTTCCCGAGACTTGAGTGAGGGTCTCCCCAGAGAGGGGATCTTCAGCCTCATGCTGTCCTTACTGCTGGTCCTGATGACATACACATGTAGTCAAAGCTCTTGGGAGATGGAAGCACGACAAAGGCCAACCTGAGCTAAAGACTGAGCTCAGAGCTAGTCTTCAGCTACATAGCTCCCACATCCCAAAAAATAGTCAACTGTTCCCTCCATTAGCAGAACCAACATAAATTAAGGGGGAAGGCGAACACTGTGTCGGGGAAGAACACTCTGATTTCTACTTTAAAATGAAGACTGGTAGTTGCCCTGCATCTCCTCAGAGTCTCTGTGGAGACTCTGCACAGATGTCTCCGCAGGGTCGGACGCTCGCTCAGCAGCCGCCCGTACAGCAGCTTGGGGTTCACCTCACACGTCCCCGACCAACGCGGACCGCCACGAACCCCACGGGACTTCCGGGTCCCCTGAGACCGCCGTGGCGGGAGATCTGCCCCGGGAGTGGGTGTGGGGTGAGCTCTGAGAGGGGCGTGAGGCTTCAGACAAGCGGAGGACGCGGGAGGGGCGTGACCCACACGCCCAGGGGCGGGGCACCAGGCCCTTTCAAGCCTCAGCCGCCTCGGCAACGGAAGTTCCGGTGTCGGCGAGCGGAGGTGAGAGGTCAGCAGGAAGTCGATACGTGGCCGCCGCCTGTCCCCGCCGAGGCGCTGCGAGCGGAGATGGCGGCGCAGCTAAACGTAGAGCAACTCGAGGTGTCGCTCGACGGCCTCACGCTGAGCCCGGACTCGGAGGAGCGGCCCGGCGCGGAGGGTGCCCCGCTGCAGACACCGCCGTCCTCGACCCCCAGGAACGGACTAGGCTCGGGCGCCGCGGGACAGCAGCGGGAGCCCGGGGAGGCGGCGGCTGAGGGCGCGGCCGAGGAGGCGCGGCGGATGGAGCAGCACTGGGGCTTTGGCCTGGAGGAGCTTTACGGCCTGGCGCTGCGCTTCTACAAAAGTGAGCGGGTCTCTCGCCTCTGCGGGGCTGCGGGCCGGCAATGCCTGCCCCACCCACCCGAGCTAGGCCGGGGTGACCAGAGCGCCGTTCCGTCCTTGGTGGCACCCGGAGTTTGTCACTACCGGTCTGGCCCCTGGTCACACCCCTGAGAGACCTAGAAGCCTGGTTTAGCATCCTGTGTCGCCTGAGCTTGCTGGGCGTTATACCTGGTTTAAGTTTTCTGGTTTCTATAAGTAAGAGTGGCAGAAGAGCACGCCGTTCCCTGGGCTCCAATTCTGGGATAGATTTTTCCTTTTTGTTGTTATTTATCGGTTTTCCTCCAAGTTTTCCATGGCTCACAATAACATCAAAGTGATTAAAAGAAAAACTATCTGTACCTTAGTGGAAGAAAATAGTATTGGGTCCCACACATACCTTTTCTAGCCTTGGAAACCGTGAGCATTTATAGGGTATGATCAGCGGTAGGAATGTGGCAAAGGATAAAGTAAAATACTAAGTTCATTTATTATTCCCTTTTTGCTTGAGTAAGTAAATAATGGCCACTGTGTTCTGGTAACTTCTAAGTGGCTAGGGAATTTTACCTTGTAAGTGAATAATGAAGACTAAGGCGAGAAGTTCTCTTTCTGTCTTGCTCTCTTAAAAGTGGCAGTTTTCTTCCATTTTTCTTCTCTAGTTAATAGTGGAGGTAACAGTCACAAGATTTGGTCAGTGGGAAAGAACTTGACTAATTAGTCTGATTCTTAAAAGATATTTAGGTTCTTGAGTGAAAAAGCAAAGAGAGATAGGGTGAAATGAAACTTTAAAGTGGTTGCTAGGCTCCACATGCATTCCAGAACAGCGTATTTATGAGAAGTCTCCCAGAGATCGTGCTTTCAGATTACATAGTTTAGCTGCTAAAATCGATTTGTTCACTGTAGTGACTAGGGGTAGTTTTATTCTTAAATTAACTTTCGTTGTGCAAACTAGTGAAATTCTAGGAAAATTTCCAGAACAGTAAATACTTGACATTCATAGTATTTTTAAGTTTACCCTTGAACTGTTCATTGCCATGGCACAAGGAGTTCAGCCCTTACTGTGGTAGCTGACTCTCGGAGTCGGTAATGAGTTTAAGGTCACTTTATCTCTTGAGTCACCGGTTTGATTTTAGAATTTGTTGTAAATAAATGCAAATCAATTGGTTTCTGTACAGTTCACACACCAGTGCTTGCCCTTAAAAGTTAATTTTGGGAACTTGCGTTTCAGTGACATAAACTGCAAGAAACTGGGAAGAACCAACTTTAACTCTTTTTTAACTTTGTGTGTGAATGAGTGAGTGTGTGTCAGTGTGGATGCCCCAGGAGACCAGAAGGGTCAGATCTCCTGTGGGTAGAGTCACAGTGTCAGTGTCAGTGTGGATGCCCCAGGAGACCAGAAGGGTTAGATCTCCTGTGGGTAGAGTCACAGTGTCAGTGTCAGTGTGGACGCCCAGGAGACCAGAAGGGTTAGATCTCCTGGGGCTAGAGTCACAGGAAGTTCTGAACTGCCTGACTTGGGTGTTGAAAATTGAACTAGGATCCTTGGGAAGAGCATTGTTCATTCTTTACCAATGAGATATGGCTCTAGAACCAGAAAGAACCAACTTCTAATCTTTGATTTTGCTGCATGGGTAACAAAGAGAGGGATATTTCATCTGAGCCCATCTTATTTGAAAATAGCAATATCTGTGTTAAGAGAATAAAACATTGGCCGGGCGGTGGTGGCGCACGCCTTTATTCCCAGCACTTGGGAGGCAGAGGCAGGTGGATTTCTGAGTTCGAGGCCAGCCTGGTCTACAGAGTGAGTTCCAGGACAGCCAGGGCTACACAGAGAAACCCTGTCTCGAAAAACCAAAAAGAAAAAAAAAGAGAGAGAGAGAGAGAAAGAGAGAGCGAGAGAATAAAACATTAAGCATGGTATCACACACTTAATCCCAGAACTAGGGAGACAGTGGCAGGTAGATCTCTCTGAATTTGAGGCCAGCCTGGCCAGCACAATTCTGAGACAGCCAAAGCGACATAGTGAGAGCCTGTCTAAAAACAATAACAAAAACCTAACAAATTAATTAACTTTAAAAAATTATATAATGGTCAGCAAAGTTAGCATTGTTTTGGGTCAGGAACCTCATAAGTTTATAAATATATAAATTCCTAGAAACTGCTAGAGTCAAGTTCTGCATAAGGAAGCTGGATTAGATAACACTAGATTCACATTTAAGATTGAGTTGTCTATACATATTATTTTAAATTGCCTTTTGAGTGGCTTAAGAGGGCTAAGTTATTAGTCACCTTATAGAAGGAAGTGCATCTCAATTTCTAAATTAATTGGCTCAAAACTATATCCAGGAACTTAAAACAGCTTTCTGTGTGGATTATTACACCAACAGTGAAGGGCTGGTAGTATATCGAGCACTAATTCAAAGAGGGGAAAAGGATATAAAAGCAGAATTAACAGAAACTGGGGTGAATCCAGCAAGGCTGCCTTTGGGTTTTTGTTTGTTTGGTTGGTTTTTTTTTTTTTTTTTTTTTTTTTTCAGATGTGTATATGTGTATTTTCTGTGTAGAAGTCACAGGACAACTTTGGGTGTTGTTCTCCTTGAGACAGATCTCCTTTGCTGCTTTGTACACTAGTCTAGCCACATGCCCTGAGCGTCTGGAGATTTTCTTGTCCTAGCTTTTCTTTATGTAAGAAAGCTGAGTTTACAGATGCCCACTATTTTGTGTTTCTTGGTGGTTTTTAGGAGATCTGGACTTAGGTCCTCATACTTGTACAACAGATAAATGCTGAGCCATCTTCCCCAACCCCGCCCTTCATTTTAAATTACATTTTATCTTCTGTGGACTCAATGTGAATCTTGAAAGCAAGATTATTTTTTCTATTGAAAGTAGCTAGAGAAGCCTAGGATATAGCTCAGTTGGTAGCCAACTTGCCTGTCTGGCTTTAGGACGTGGGTTCTGTCAACAGCACCATATAAGCCAGCCATGGTGCTGCAGGCCTGAAACTGTGACACTCGGTGGACCTAAAGCGTAAGGCCGCTCTGGAGTAGACACACTTGATGCCCACCCCACCCACCACCAAAACAATGTTTGTGTTACATACTTGTAACAGCGGTGATCATAAACCAAGATGAATTACTTTATCAACAACTCTGAATTTTTTGCTAAAATGAAAGTGAAATGCTTCCCCATCGTGCATAACATAGCATATATAACTAGGCCCTGAGTTTTACCCCAGGGGATAACAGATGAGGTGTCCCTTGTGATAAAACTGTGTTTTACTATCTAAACGTCAGGGGCTTTATACCCTTATTATGGATAAGGCTTGATATCAGGATACTTATGTATGAATGGTACAGTCCTCTCGCTTTTAAGGAACGTGGAGGCAAAAGACTTAAAGGGCCAGTTGACACCTTCAGAGCAAGTGGATTGTGGAAATAGTATCACTCCAGAAAGGACAGTGAAGAGGGCATGGGACCAGGCTGTGTGTCTGGGAAATGTCAAATTGGAGGTAGTTTAATGAAACAAGGAGAAAGTTGAATACCGATCCTGGAAGTGTTTGATGAAGTTGTATATAGTTTAGCCTTTTTGTTAGGTGAAGAACCAGTGAAGGTTTTTCAAAAGAGGAAAGAAATTGCTCTTGATTCTATTTTAGCAAGATTAAGCTAGGCTTTCTTAGCCTTTTATATTAAGGTCCTAAAGAATTCCAGAGCTTTATACTTCTGGGATGGAGTTAACTTTTTTTGTTGAGTTATTCAGGGTTTAGATTTTTCTTTTTCAAATACTCAATTGCTGTTATGTTTGTCTGGTAGATTGGTTGCATTAATTTATGGTTTCAAACTAATGGTTGTCAGTGGATACAGAGCAGACATTTACTAGGTGCTAGGTGAACCTGCATACATACTGTTTTACTTAATCCTTCCTTGAGAGTTCTGTGTTATCTGTATCTTAGTTGAGGGACCTGGCCTAGGTCATTCAGTTACTCCTTTTAAGAGGCAAGGCTGGATCTCTCTCTGGTTTCAGACACTGCAAAAAGGTGAAAGTAGATAGTACCCTACTTTCTGGTAATATACTAAGGGAAAGAATTCAAAAGCACTATCTAGGTAATTTATTACTTGAATATTTTTGACATGAAAATATTAAGAACTAGTGGAGTGATCTGAGTTGGTCTTGTTTGATTTAGATTTATTTGCATGACTGCATGAATGTATGTGTACCACTTGTTGTCTGCTGCTGCAGAGGTCAGAAGAAGGCATTGGCTCCCCTGGAAATGAAGTTACAGATGGTTATGAGCCACCATGTGGGTTCTGAGAATGGAACCTAGTTCCTCGGAAAAAACAACCAATGCTTTTAACCGCTGAGCCAATTCTCCATCCCCTTCTTACCAAGTTGTGATGTTTAGCTTTTAAAAATCTGATGGTAGGGGTGATTTTAACTGCAGTGTCTTTGATAGTGAAGTTTAATACCCGTTTAGATGTTTATTGGCCTTTCCCCCATTCATATAGTTCAATTCACTTTCTTTTTTTTTTTTTTTTTTTTTTTTTTTGAGACAGTTTCTCTATGTAGCTTTGGCAGTCCTCAAACTCAAAACTAATAGAGATCTGCCTGCCTCTGCCTCTTGAGTGCTGGGACTAAAGGCATGTGCCAGCACTGCCTGACTTTTTGTTTGTTTGTTTATTTCTTAATAATGTTCTTTATGAGTACACTGTGTGTATGGATGGAACTTGTACATGATTTACACTTAATTTTTTTATAGTTTTGTATTTATTGGTGGGGGCAGTGTCATGATCAGAGAACAGTTTAAGTCAGTCCTTTCCTTCCGCTGCGTGGATTAGGGATCAACCTCAGGTGTCTGATTAGCTGCTGAGCCATCTTGCCAGCTGGGTTTTTTTAATTTTGGTAGTCCATTTTTACTTGAATCAAATAACAATTATGACTGTTATAATGGAGGGATTATTTAAAGATTATCATTTTACCAGGATCTGGTTTTATACTGTTTTTGAATATAGGTAATAGTTATTTTTTGTCAGACTGGCTTAATTTTGCTTTTCTTTTCTCTTTTATTTATTTTTTAGAGACACAGTCTCACTCTGTAGTCTAGGCTGACCTTGAACTCACTGTATAGCTTACACTGTTCTCAAACTCATGGTGATCCTTGTGCCACAGCTGGGATTATAGATGTGTGTCATCACCTTTGATTTTGCCTTCTTTCTTGATAGCCCTAGTGGAAGCCTATCAGGGTCAGTGATGAGGAGAACAGACTCACACAGTCAGTAGGAGCAGCAGTGGTGGTGATAGCGCACTGCCGACCTCTGACGTGGTGATTTTTATTAAGCCCCATTAAAATTCAGTAAATAAAAAACAATCTTAACCTATTGTTTTAAGTTATTGGCATACTCTATAGCAAAGCTTCAGTGCATTTCTAATGCTGGAAACTGTATCTTACTAACACCAGTTATTTTCTTTAAATTTCATTTCTTTTAGTAAAAGATGGCAAAGCCTTTCATCCAACTTATGAGGAGAAACTGAAGTTCGTGGCTCTGCATAAGCAGGTCCTTCTGGGTCCATACAACCCAGACACTGGCCCTGAGGTCGGGTTCTTCGATGTGTTGGGGAATGATCGGAGGTAACAGTGTTGTCTTATTTAGGTACTTAATGATGCTAGAAAGAAGTGTAATGTGTATTGCTTAAGGTGTAGGTAGTTAACTTCTTAGCTTTACAACTGAAACATTGATTTTACTCATAGATTCTAAATCCTACTGTGGAAGAAGTTTACTTATCTAGCGTAAGACAAGTACAGTTTCCTCTGACTCTTTCTAAATAATATTGAAAGCTGCCATTTAAAACATGTGCTACTGGGCCTGGAGAGATGGCTCCGCTGTTAAGAGCACCAGCTGCTATTCCAGGGGACCTGGGTTTGATTCTCAACAACCCCAACCATCTGTAATTCCAGTCTCAGATGCTGACCTCCAAGCACACAGATAAACATGCAGGCAAAACACTCATAGACATAAAACTAAGTAAAAGATAAAATGTATACTATTGATTTCTTTATTGAGACATACAGAATTTTGCCAGAAAATGGAATATTTTTGTTCAGGCTAAAAATGTAAGGAAAATAAAATATAGATTGCTTTTTAACAAGTGTGAATAAGCTGGGCGGTGGTGGTGCATGCCTTTAATCCCAGCACTTGGGAGGCAGAGGCAGGCGGATTTCTGAGTTCGAGGCCAGCCTGGTCTACAGAGTGAGTTCCAGGACAGCCAGGGCTACACAGAAAAACCCTGTCTCGGAAAAACAAAAAAACAAAACAAGTGTGAATAAACAGAATGCACTTGTATTTTGGATTGTTTATGGCATCTTATTGACATATCAATGTAGATTTGTTGAAACAAAGTTTTGAACTTTTTGCTTCTAGTAAAAACAGTTCATTTTATTGTAATTGAGTTTTTCATATGTAGATTTAATTAAATAAGATTCTCATTCTGCTAAGGGGAAAAGGTAACTGTTGTTTCTTATTCTCTGCAGGAGAGAATGGGCAGCTCTAGGAAACATGTCCAAAGAGGATGCCATGGTAGAGTTTGTGAAACTTCTAAATAGGTGTTGTCCTCTCCTCTCGGCATATGTTGCATCCCACAGAATAGAGAAGGAAGAAGAAGAAAAGAGAAGGTGATGTCGCAGGGCGTGGTGGCACACAGTGCGGGCGGGCGGGCACTGTGCACTGATTGCTTGCTTTCTGGGATCTGTGCTCTGGGTCAGAGACTTCCCACTGTTCTTCACTTCTCCTCCTTCAGTTTTTCAGAACTCTCATGTGAGTGGGTGGAGGGCGGAGGGGCTGCTTCCTCTGGCTACACCTGTAAAGTGAGCCTATATCCTGTCTACAGCAGTGTCCTCACCCCACCCCAGGACAGTCTTTCCACTGACGCCCAGGTTGTCCTCCTGAATAAGTGCTGGAATTATACATGTGTACTACCACATCTGGCTACGTTTGCCCTGCTATAATAAGCCTTTAACAGGCTCAGCCATAAATCCACTCTCTCCTTCCCTCCTGTTCTCGGGTGTTGGATCCTAGATGGCTTATTAATTAATTAGTTATCTACTCCAAAATTTGGAGTAGTTACTGCTGAGCTCATTGCTTGTGTTCCTGAGCTTCTCCCAGCACCATGTGGAGGCTCACAGGCATCTGTAATTCCAGGTCCAGAGGATGCAACAGTCTTCTAGCCTCCAGGAATGCAAGCGGTTCACAGACAAACATGGAGGCTAAATACCCATATACATAAAATAAAAACTAAATTAAAAACTAGACAAAGAATAGCCCAAGCATGAGAGAATTATAGAAGTACTTTACTGGGTGGCACATGCCCTGTAATCCTAGTATTTGGAAGTCAGAGCCAGAAGATTGCTCAAAATTCAAGACCAGCCTGTTCTTCATAGCAAGTTTCAGGTAGCCAGAGCTGCACAGTCTAAAACAAACAATCCAGTGACATAAATAACATTTCATTGATAAGTAACCAAAGTAATATGTTTTGTATCCTGTTGAAAATACTTTTAATTGTATTTATTTTCTCTGTATGGGTGTTTTTTGTGCATGTATGTCTATATCATGTGTGTATATTGTCCTCAGAAGCCAGACAGGGTTGGTTCACCTGGGACTGGAGTTTCAGATGGTTGTGAGCCACCATATGGGTGCTGGGAATCAAACTTGGATTCTGGACGAGCAGCCTGTGCTCTTAACCACTGAGCCATCTCTCCACCCCCCAATTTGAGTCTTTTTTAAAAGTATATTTATTCTTAGGTTTGATTATATGTACGTATGTGTATCTGTGTGGGGGTATACACATGAGTACAGGTGTCCTCAGAAGACAGAAAAAAGGGTATCAGATCCCCTGGAGCTGGAGGTGAGGGCTCTGGAGACCGGATTCTGGTCTCTTAGAAGATCAGTATATCTCTTAACTGCAGAGCTCTCTTCCAACCTCCCCAGCCCTATTTTTTTTCTTACTATTTTTTGTTTGTTTGGTCCCTCCCCCCCATTAATTTATTGACTTATCCACTTTACATCCTGATTGCTGCTGTGTGCTCGTCCCTGTCCTTCTTCTCCTTGCCTCCCACCTGCACACAGTTTTTTGTTTTTGTTTTGTTTTTTTCTCTGTGTACCCCTAGCTGTCCTGGAACTTGCTGTAGGTCATATTGGTCTCAGACTCAGAGATCTGCTTGCCTCGACCCCCATCCCCAGAGCTGGGATCAAAGGTGTACTACCCCTTTAAGACAGGGTCTCACTGTATATCAGCCTGCCTCTGCCTTCCTACTTCTGAGAAGCACCATGCCAGGCTACGACTTGGTACTTAATGAAAATAGAATAACATAGAAAGTTGATTTATATACTGTAGTACACTGTTGAATCAGATATCATGTCTTTGAAAGTTGCCTTTTTTGATTCTTGCTTACTTTTGTTTTGTCATTAAAGACTGTGAAAGCCCCCCACTTAATAATTATTCTTGAGGTAGTCATGTATGTTGTGAGATTGACTCCATATTTTGTTTTACCATATAGATGTTTATGTGTTTCATATTTTGAGAGATTGCTTGCTATTCTCTGCAATGATTTTTGTCTTATTTTCACTGGAAAGTGAAATATAAATGATTTTAAAATAGACTCTCTAAGCAGAGTTCATTCTCTTTGCTCTATGCCGTGTAGAAAGGCGGAGGAGGAGCGAAGGCAGCGTGAAGAGGAAGAACGAGAACGGCTACAAAAGGAAGAAGAGAAACGGAAGCGAGAGGAGGAGGACAGGCTCAGACGGGAGGAAGAAGAGAGGCAGCGGATAGAAGAAGAGAGGCTTCGGCTGGAACAGCAAAAGTGAGCTTGCTGCTTAGATCATATTTAAAAATGAGAACCAGGCCACCATCCTGTTTCTTGGGATTTTACCTGTATGTCTTAGAACGAACGTTCTGTGACTGCCTGGGAGGAAGATGTGTGTTGGCTCCTTTCATGTTTATTAGTGACTTTTGTTTGTTGTCAGAGGATAGTGTGTTGAAATTTGGAGTTAGTTTGTAAACCTAGAGGCTTGAAGCAGCAGTTGAGGTTGCTCAGTTGCTGTCTTGAGTCCAGTGTCTAAGTTCTCATGATCTCTTACCTTCTTGGTCTTCCTCTTTGTTCTTACTACTGTCTGCTCTTGTCTTTCACAAGACTGTCTCGCTTGGGAATTTTGTGATCCATTTTCCGTGTATCTGAGAGACCCAGTTAGAAACTCTGAGGACCTACAGTCTAGCTAACCCAGTGTAAATCAGATAGCCATTCCCAGACCTAGTATGGGGACATGGGAGCTGAAACTTCCTTCTTCAGAAAAGATGGAAAGCCACTTTCTCAGAAGGTCTGGCCTTTCAAAGAGCAGCTGGAGATACCAGTAGGAAAACACAGGGTTCTAGAGAGGGCGTGGCAGAAAAGTTAAACTGGAGAACTTAAGGTATATCGAGTGTCATCTTTGCTTACAGCTAGTTTCAGAAAAACCTTCACTGGTAGCTAACCTTAAAGTATCTCATGGCCTCACTGTACTTTGAAGGAGGTTTTAAATGCCATTCTCTTTTGAATTTGGAGTTGAACACCTTAGCTGGGCCCAGTGTCATGCTTTACTCAGGAATCTGTTTTTACTTAATTAGTCTGCTTATTATTTAATAAATAGATTTGAAGTCTTTATAAGTAGTCATATAGCAGTTTTGAAATATGTAATTTTCTCTGGAAGAAATAAAAATAATTGAACTAATTCGATAGAATTGGTATCTCCAAACAAGGCACAGTGGTATACAGCTATGATCCCAGCACTTCGGAGGCTGAGTCAGGGTTAGCCTGGCTCTATATAATATGGGCCTGTGTGTGGAGGGAGAGAGAGAAAGATGAGTAAAGCAAGCAGTGTGCCCTGCTGTTCTTATCTTCAATGATTCTTAATAAAGGCACCTTTAAAGGAAATGCTGTAGCCTGTTAGGTTTCAGTGGTTTTATTCCTTCTTAACAGAGCCTGTAGCACCGATCAGCTCTTCTGCTTTGTGCTGTTCTGGGGTGTTTAGGTAGAGAAACCATAGCCAAAGTCAAACACATCCATGCCCAGTGGCACTCCGTGTCTCTCAGCATCGTGGTGAGTTAGTGTTGCTGCTGCCGGACTGTCTGTATTTGAGCTCTGGCTCTTGAATCTAGCTGCAATAGAATTTTGGGCAGTTACTAAACAACCTTATAGTGTCGTCACAGGCTAAGTGCATTTGTACATGTAAATTTTTTAAACCGTGCATGACACATCAAAAGAGCACAGTAAGTGTTAATAACTATGATGTTGATGGTGGCGATGTGCTTAGTATTCTCCATTCTGACTTTTATTGAAAAACATAAGTAAAGAATTAGAGGTCAGTTTCTCCCTTCAGTATTCAGGGCCTAGATACATGCTTTTTGGTATACATTATTGACCTAGTCATTTTTAAGTTGTCAGCTATAAAAATAAACAAGAACATTTTATTTTGTTTGGAACAGTCTCCTGTTGTCAGACTGGCATGTATTTATTAATGTTTCTAGGCAGCAGATAATGGCAGCTTTAAACTCGCAGACTGCCGTGCAGTTCCAGCAGTATGCAGCCCAGCAGTATCCAGGGAACTACGAGCAGCAGCAGATGCTCATCCGCCAGCTGCAGGAGCAGCACTATCAGCAGTACATGCAACAGTTATATCAAGTCCAGCTTGCACAGCAACAGGTATGACAGAGCTTTAGAGAAGGCGTTGTTTCCATGGAACCCAGTCATGAATGAATTTTGCATTAGCCAGCCTAAGGTATAAAGGAGCTCTTCGGTTGATCTTTTAGGCAGTCTGTTTAGCATTCATTGTGTTGGCAGTTACAAAAGAAAATGCAGGGTCTTGAACCTGGAGAGCTGTACTGTACATTGGGTATGTGGAAGTGGTGTGGGTCAGTGTCGTAATGGTGAGTCTGGTGTGAACTGTTGAGAGTGCCCGTGGAACCATCAGGACGAGTATGAACTGTTGAGAGTGCCCGTGGAACCATCAGGACGAGTGTGAACTGTTGAGAGTGCCCGTGGAACCATCAGGACGAGTATGAACTGTTGAGAGTGCCCGTGGAACCATCAGGACCGAGTATGAACTGTTGAGAGTGCCCGTGGAACCATCAGGACCGAGTAGCTGGCCGTAGTGTAAGAACATTTTTCAGGCAAAACATGCACTGTCGGGATCAAACAGCTTTAAAGAGATAGAGTCCCCTCCCATAAGGCCATAGGCTGGTTCTTCAAAGCTGGGGAGATCCAGATCCATTATAACTCATGGCAGCATATATTTCTTCTCCAGCATCCTGCTCCTAAACATTTGCTTCAACATTTAGGTAGTTTGAGCTGAGAGATGGCTCAGGTGATAAAGGCTAGGCTCACAACCAAAATTACAGGAGAAAGTGGTTTAAGTGAAAGATGAGGAAAAAGTCTGGTGCTTTCTGACACGTTACTGCTGTTCTGAATTCCTGCTTTTTCTCTGCTCTGTGAGAATAAGACACAAGGTCAAGTTTTCTAACCACACAGGATGATAAACGGAAGAGAAGGATGGTAGCTAGGCCTGGTAGTGTAAACCTGTAATACCAACTATCCAAGTAGCTGAGAGTTCAGGTTAGTCTGGGCAGCTTAGAAGGATCCCATTTCTAAGTAAAAGGGGGAGGGGTGGGATGGATGGAAATAGGTAAATTAATTGATTTATAAATGCTCACTATAATTGGGCTGTGACACTTTTTGACAAGTCAGCATACACACATTCATTATGCAGTAATAAATATTTTTAGGAAAGTAGAAATTTTAAAATAAAATGACCTCTTCTCCTAGTCTTAGAAATCAATGAGATGTTAAGAGGCTCTGTAAGTTCTGTATAAACCACACGAGGATCAGAAGGCACTAAACCAGTTTCATAAGCATCCTCTCTGAGAGCTGCTTCTCCTCTTGTATAGCCTTCTTATACTTTGTCACCTCCCTCCCCTTTTCCTGCTTACTTGATAGGTATTGAGATAATAAGATTGCTGTTACATACTGTCCTCTTCATAGGCTGCTGTCACTTTATGAGGAGAAAGTTGTTCTGGCAGGATAAATTAAAAAATGGGACAGAAGTCACAGTTAGAATTAGTATGATCAAATTCTAATTGGTTGCTTCTGGAACTAGATAGGTCCAGTAGGCTACCTGAGAATTGAGCCTCACAGTTTGTTACCATTACAGTTCTAATGAATTTTACATAAGGAGAAGGAAGAAATAGAATTCACTACTCTGAAGTATAAACTTTTGTGTAAATACTGAACAAAACTGCTGTCCCTGTCTCTTTGGTGGTATAGCTGCCTAGCGTGTCTAGTGTATTGTTCTTGTACCTTTCTCTTTTTTGGTTTTTTGGGGTAGAATGGGCAGGGGTTGTTTGGGTTTTGTTTGTTTTAATTTGGTTTGGTTTGGTTTCTTTTTCAAGATTAGGTTTCTCTGTGTAGCCGTGGTTGTCCTGGAACTCACCTGTAGACCAGGCTGGCCTCAAATTCACAGAGATCCATTTGCCTCTGCCTCTCAAGTGCTGGGATTAAAGGTGCATGCCACTATTACCAGTAGTCCTAAGGTTCTTGTGTAGCCCAGAGACTCAGACCCTCCCTCTCAGGGACTGGAGCATAAACAAGCACTGCCAGACCAGATCTTCTTGTGCTTTTTAAAACTTCCCCAAAGTATGTTTTTTAAAAAGAGTTGTATAAATAATTGCACCCTGCTGTATCTAATAAATGTCCTGGTCAGTGGGATCCAGAGAAGGGAGTTTATTGATTTTACTGGAGAGTTTCAAGATTAACTTCAAGAATGCTTTCTCTTCCTCCACCATCATGTAATGTTTTGAATGTACTGATTTGTTTTGGTTGATTGCATTTTTTTGAATAGCTGCTGCTTTTTCCTTGGAAGTGATTTAGAATCTAAGCCTTAGAGTACTTTTTATTATGTAGTAAGCAAAGAGAGGTGTTTAAACTCAGCACTGGAGAAGCAGAGACAGGTGGGTCTCTTTGTGAGTTTCAGGCCAGTCTATACAGATAGTTCAAGGTCAGCCAAGGTTACATAGTGAGACCCTGTCTTTGGGTCACAGTGGCAGGAGCTTGGGATAGATAATTACATTACCTCCACAGTTAAGAGCAGAGACAGATGTTGCTTTCAACTGGGTTTCCCTACTCACACAGCTCAAAATCCCTGCCTAGGGAGTGGTACAGCCCTCAATGGGCTGTATCACATCAATTGATGTTATAAAGATGATATAAAGAATGGATTTGTAGTCCTTGTACATTCAGAAATCCTGTACTGTTGCAGAGTTCATGACCACACATACACACACACACACACACACACACACACACACACACACACACACACATTCAGTTCTATGGCCTCCGTGTGGATTTGTTTTTTTGTTTTCTGGTTTTGTTTTGTTTTGTTTTGTTTTGTTTTTAAGATTTATTTATTTTATGTATATGAGCACACTGTTGCTGTCTTCAGACACACCAGAAGAAGCATCGGATCCCATTACAGGTGGTTGTGAGTCACCGTGTGGTTACTGGGAATTGAATTCAGGACCTCTGGAAGATCAGTCAGTGCTCTTAACCACTGAGCCATCTCTCCAGCCCCTCCATATGGGATTTGTAACCCCGTTTAAAAAGCTAGTACTCTATCACTGAGAGCTATATTCCCAGTCCTCGTTTTATATTTTGAGATAAGAGTCTCACTAAGTTGCCCATCCTGGCATTTTGTATCTCAGCCTGTTCTTGAACTTGCAGTCTTCCTGCCTCAGCCTTCCAGGTATCTGGAGTTAACTGGCCTGCACCAATGGGCCTAAAAAACAGAAAGCAAATTTCTTTTTTTTGTGCTTTGTCTTTCCCTGCTTCAGGCCTGTGGCACTGCTGCCTCAGTCTCCTAAGTGCTGGGGTTACAGGTTCAGCACCGTACCCAGACCAGCGTAAAGTCTTAAACTCTAACTTCATCACCTCTTAGAGCAGTGGTTTTTGTTCGTTTGTTTCTTGGTTTTTCAAAACAGGGTTTCTTTGTGTGGTCCTGGCTGTTGTGGAACTCATTATGTAGACCAGGCTGGCCTAGAATTTATAGAGATCCTCCTGCCTCTGCCTCCCGAGTGCTTAAACTAAAGCATGCACCACTACTACCTGGCTAGACCAATATTTTTTTTACAACTTGATTGATAGTTTTATTAAACTGTAGGCTAGATGTGGTGGCACATGCCTTTAATCTTAGCACTTGAGAGGCAGATGCAGTTGTAAGGCCAGCCTGGGCTACTGAAGCCTTGTCTCAGTCAGTCAGTCAGTCAGTCAATCAATCAATCAATCAATCAGTAAATGGGTAAATGGATACACACACACACACACTTTATTAAAAACAATTTTGTTGGAGCCAGGGGTATGGTTCAGTAGATGCGCCCATGCCGAGGCTTACATTAGGCTCCATAAAACCTAAATTAATTTTTTTTAATTGTGATTATACTCTTCTTATGAATATTTATTTCTGTCTATATTAGAATAGGTCTTGTTTGCTACTTTATACATCTATCAAACTCACCAATTACAGCTTCTGTTTTTGTGAATCTTCTGTGATCATTTGTTTCTTTGAAGTGTAATTTTCAATTTCTGTAGTTGAAGATGAGGATGGGGAGTAGATTCAAGTGTTGTTGTTGGTTTGTTTTGTTTTGTTTTGTTTTTCCTCTTCAGCCTCTTGAGCGTTGCGCTGGCACATTTAGTATATTCAGTTTTGTAGCTTGAAAGACAGAGTGTCTCTGTGTATCCCTGATTGGCCTGGCACTCTCTAACCAGGTAACCTCACACTGAGATCTGCCTGACTGCATCGTGAGTACTGAAATTAGTGGCACACACCATCATTCCTGCCTATAGTTGAATTTTATTAAAAAACAAAAAATATTTTCTTCTGTTCAATTTTAAGAATATATATCACTGCTGGGCATGGTGGCACATGCCCTTAATCTCAACACTCATGGAGGACAGTGGCATATTCCTATATTTAACTTCTGCCCTTAGTTTTATGTGAGATTGAATGTTTAATCATGTTTAGCTGTCAGCTGGTATTATATTAATATTTATTACAGATATGATAAAACTGGCAAAAGTTAATTAGTAATTTCTTAGAATGCTATAGTGTAGAGCAAATGCATGGTGTCAGACTTCACTCCTAAGCAAATGTTAGCCTTTCTGATAAGAGCATCCTAACTTTTTCTCTGTTTGTAGGCAGCATTACAGAAGCAGCAAGAAGTGGTGGTGACTGGAGCATCGTTGCCTGCATCCTCAAAGGTGAACACAGCTGGAGCAAGTGATTCACTGTCAGTTAATGGACAGGCCAAAACCCACACTGAAAATTCCGAAAAAGTCCTTGAGCCAGAAGCTGCAGAAGAAGCCTTGGAAAATGGGCCAAAAGGTATGGTTTAGCGCATGTATTTACCCATCCAGATGTCACTCTCAGACCTCGTGAAAGGACAAATCAGAAGACAAGCTGAGTAGCTTTTGGGGACACTCACATATGTGTGAGCCCAGCACTCCTTTGCTCTTTGAATTAGAATCTGATGCTTCTGATGATGCACACACAGAAGATCAAGGCTGTTCTAGATCGAGTTCTGTTCAGTGAGAGCGGTTGCCTAGTGTCACAGAGCCCTGGGTTCAGTTTGAGGTACCACATGAAACTGGATGTGGTGGCACATGCCTGTTATCCCAGTAGAGATTTGTTATTTAGACGTCTGTCACGTTCACCAATTTCATACAGCTTTTGTTTTTGTGATCTGAGACCGTTTGTTTCTTTGAAGTGTAGTTTTCCTAATTTTAATTTTCAGCAGTTGGAAGTAAGGATAGGAGGTTCAAGTGGTTTCTCTTTCTTTTTCCCCACTTGAGCCTGAGTGCTGTGCTGGGTTGAAGCATGCGTGGTAAGGAGGATTCCTGAAACTCCTGACCTTCTTACTTCATGTAGTCTTGCCAAGAGTTTATAGCAGTAGTTTTTCACAGTTACCTATTTACTCTGAATGTATGTGTGCACACAGAGAGGGCAGAAGACAACTGGCAAAACCTGGTTCTCTCTCTACCATGTGGGTTCTGATGAGTAACCTCAAGTTATAATAAAATCAAGCTTGCTGGCAAGTGCCTTTACCTGCTGAGACATCTCAGTGGCATTTTATTTTGTTCTCCTCCTCTTTCTCCTCTTCTCCCCCTCCTCTTACTACCTGTTTGTTTGTTTGTTTGTTTTGGGGGGTTGGGGGCTGTTTTGTTTTGTTTTGTTTTGTTTTGTTTGAGGCAGTATCTCTCTGTGTAGCCCTGGCTGGCCTTCAACTCAGAGAACTTTCTGCCACCAAAGTGAGTGCTGGAACTAAAGGGGTGCGTGTACCACCACAACTGTTGATTTGTTTTGTGACAACTCGGGATGGCCTTCAAGTCACTATGTAGCTTAAAATGACTTTGAATCTAGTTTCTACTTTGTGTAGTACTAGTGACTGAACCCAGGGATTTGTGCATGCCAGGCAAACACTCTGAAGTGAGCTATGTCCCCAGCTCTACAAGGGTTTGCAAATGAGAGGAGATCTTGTTAGTGAATCTGATTAACTTAACTGGAAAACCTGCTGAGTTCTGCAGTACACATGAATATTACTCAGTAACAAGATGTTTGTCTTTGCCGGGCGGTGGTGGCGCACGCCTTTAATCCCAGCACTTGGGAGGCAGAGGCAGGCAGATTTCTGAGTTTGAGGCCAGCATGGTCTAGAGTGAGTTCCAGGACAGCCTGGGCTATACAGAGAAACCCTGTCTTGAAAAGCCAAAAAAAAAAAAAGTTCGTCCTTTCCACCATGTGAGGTCCTCCAGTGGTTCTAATATTGGCCAGGATTTTCTGTTTCTCTTAACTCTTTTCAGAGAAGCCCTTAAAACTAAGATGCCCAGAGTTTAAGAATTTTCAACAGGTAGAATGAAGTGAAAGCAGACTGTTAGGAAAACTCACTTGTAAGACTGTGGACTCTGTTTTGTTGAAGGGGTCTGATGACCTCTTGAGTACCTGTGACCTTTGATATTATAATAACCTGAGAAGCTTTTCTGTTCCTTTCAATCCTTGGTCTAAGCTAACCATGTTGCCCTTGGTGTCAGATGTTCTCTGCAGGGTAAGAACTCTTTGGCTACAGCTTTTGTAAATCCTGTTGCCTTTAGACTCTCTTCCAGTGATTGCAGCTCCATCCATGTGGACAAGACCACAGATCAAAGACTTTAAAGAGAAGATTCGGCAGGATGCAGATTCGGTGATTACAGTCCGGCGAGGAGAAGTAGTCACCGTCCGAGTCCCCACTCATGAGGAAGGATCATACCTCTTCTGGGAATTTGCTACAGACAGTTATGACATTGGGTTTGGGGTTTATTTTGAATGGACAGACTCCCCAAATGCTGCTGTCAGTGTGCATGTTAGTGAGTCCAGTGACGACGAGGAAGAGGAGGAAGGTAAGCCTTGGTTCACATTCAGTCCTGCTAATACTTACAGACACGAAGTGTTCTGTTCAGGAGTGGAATGTTGGGTGAAAAGGTTCTGAGAAAGGCCCATCTATCACAAAGTTTCTGAACATGAATTTCTCTAAAATGCCAGGAAAGTCTATTTGGTTCTGAACATTGTTTTACTTACAGTCTTATGTATTAGAAAGCTAAGTATGTGAAGACTCTTTGAGGTTTGTTGTTTGTATATTTTGTTTTTGAGACAGGATGTTGCTTTGTTGTCCAGACTGGTTTTGAACTGGTGAACTCAAACAGTCCTCTTCCTCGCCCTCCCTAGTAGCTGGGACTACCAGTGTGTGCCACTATGCCCCAGTTTGTAAAGGTTTGAAAGAGCAAATAAGAATTCTTGTCATCAAAAGAATTTATAGAATTTATATTTCTTTTTTTTTTTTTTTTTTTTTTTTTTTGGTTTTTGCTGGGATTCAAGGCGTGCGCCACCACCACCCGGCAGAATTTATATTTCTGACAACAACATTTTTGTTTTATAAACTTCTCTGTTAGTTCAAGACTAGCCTGGTCTTCAAAAAAGAGTTCCAGGACAGCCAGGGCGACACAGAGAAACCTTGTTTTGAAAAAAATCCCCAGCACTTGGGAGGCAGAGGCAGACGGATTTCTGAGTTTGAGGCCAGCCTGGTCTACAGAGTGAGTTCCAGGACAGCCAGGACTATACAGAGAAACCCTGTCTCGAAAAACCAAAAAAAAAAAAAGTTGTGTGTGGTGGGTCAGGGTGGCACAGGCAGGCCTTCACCCAGGAGGCAGAGGCAGGTGGATCTCTGTGAATTCGGGGACCCATCTGATCTACATAGTGAATTCTAGGATATCCATGACTGATATATAAGAAAACCCTGTCTCAAAAAAACCAAACAACCAGGCTGAAGAGATGGCTCAGTGGTTAAGAGCACTGATTACTCTTCCAGAGGTCCTGAGTTCAATCAATTTCCAGCAACCACATGGTGGCTCACAACCATCCGTAATGGGGTCTAATGCCCTCTTCTGGTGTGTCTGAAGGCAGCTACAGTGTACTCATAAAAATAAATAAATCTTTTAAAAAAAATTTGGGGGAAAAAAACCAATAACAACAAAAATTGTGAGAAAGAAAACAGCAGATTTCAGCCATTCTTCTCTTTGGAAATCACCATTTTACAAGAGTGTGATTTTTCATTCCTCTCAGTAAACAATCAGGAGTTTTGAAAGACCTTGGTCTGAGAAATAAGTTAAAGGATGTATTGGTCTTTGAGAAACCGCCTCCTCAATGTTGTTAGCTGGAAAACTAGAACTTGGGATCGAGACTGACAGGAGTCTGTAGTGCCAGCCTGTGAGAATGGCTGAGCACTCTGGTCCACTTATCAGGGCTCACCGAGCTGTCCAGGGGCTTCTAGAAGCCTGTGTTCTTGTTAAGAGTATTTCACGCTGATGGTATTAAAATAGGTTTCAGAGTTGTTCTTGGAATGGACAAGTCCATTTTATTTTAAAAGTAGACTCCATTTAGTCACATTGCCATACTCTGACACCACCGGGCTCACGTGGAAGCATGTAGAGC
This sequence comes from Rhabdomys pumilio, assembly GCA_030674055.1. NCBI lineage: Eukaryota > Metazoa > Chordata > Mammalia > Rodentia > Muridae > Rhabdomys > Rhabdomys pumilio. Next base: position 67,168,220 of record JANHMN010000015.1, read on the forward strand.
TGCTAGACCATAAGCCTGCCTGAAGTTCACTTAATATGTAAGTGAACTTTTAACAATTGAAATTTCATACTAATTTTTCAGCTCCAAAGACAAGCTTTGTTATGTACCATTTTTATATGAACTACCACAATGTCCTAGACATTTTAATATATCTTGCAGACTGTCATCCCAGAAGATTAAAATCCTTAATTAAATATCAAAAAATATTAAAACAAGTCCTACCTTGTCTTTCATGGCTTCTTTTTCTTTTTTTTTTTTCTTTTTGTGGCCAGCATGTCACTGTGTTGCCCTAGCCATCTTAAAAAACTCACTGTATAGACCAGGCTTCCTCAAACTCAAATCCACTTGCCTGCCTCCCTGTGCTAGGTTGGCATGTTGTTATGTGTACCACCATGCCTGGCTTGTTTTTAAGATTTTTAAAGATTGACTTTTTATTTTAGTTGAGTGAATGTTTCATCTTATGTATGTTTTTGTACCACGTGCATGCCTGGAGCCTGTAGAGGTGAAAGGTGTCGGGTCTTCTGGAACTGGAGTTACAAAAACTTGTGAGAGCCATGTGGGTGCTACCAACTGACCTTTGGTCCACTCCAAGAACAAGTTTTCTTAATGGCTGAGCCAATTCCAAGGCTTTGGCATTTTGTTTTTAATAATGTTGATTTCTAAGTACTAGCAGCAAAGTGAAACATTTCCCATAATACTTATAAAAACTAAAAATTGGAGTAGGACACAAGGAAAGGTAGAATCTGAATCTGAACAGGTTTTGTTTGTTTGTTTGTTTGTTTGTTTGTTTTGGTTTTTTCGAGACAGGGTTTCTCTGTGTAGCCCTGGCTGTCCTGGAACTCACTCTGTAGACCAGGCTGGCCTCGAACTCAGATATCCACCTGCCTCTGCCTCCCAAGTGCTGGGATTAAAGGCATTCACTACCACTGCCCAGCAAATCTGAACTGTTTAGCTGTGTGTACCACCTACATCCCGGCAACATGGGCCAGCAGCTAAGCCTGTGCTAGCCTTTCTCATACAGTCAGACTGCTTGCAGATATATAGAAAGGAAAGTGTGTGTTTCTCTGAAAGAGCTTCTGTGAATGCTTTATAAGAGTCCTACTGAGGATTATTCTCAGTGGTAGGGTTTGTGCTCTCTGTGCACAAGATCCCCAGCACTGTAGACAAGAAAGGGAGAGACGGGTAGTTCTTGGCTCTGGATAGATGTGATTATCCTCATCTGTAATCTCAGGACTAAGGAGGCTGATGTTGGACGATCATTATTTGATGCCAGCTTGGGCTATATAGTGAGTTTCCAGTTAGCCTGGGCTACTAAGACAGACTGTCTCAAAAACTAAGGACAAAGGGCTAGAGAGATGGCTCAGTAGTTTACAGCATTCCCTCCTGAAGAGGGCCCAGGCTTGATGCCCAGCACCCACATAGTTGTTTATAACTCCCCATAACTATAGTTCAGAGGAACTCTGTAGGCACCAGGCTTGCACTCTCTGTACATACATATATGTATACATACAGGTCAAAAGTCCATGCACATAGACTAAGATGAATCTTTTAAGAAGGTAAGAAGGAAAGAAAGAAATAGCTCTGCTCTGAGGTTGGGTTGATGTTTGCTTGTCCTGGCCATTAGAGATTTTTTTTTTTTTTTTTTTTTTTTTTGGTTTTTCGAGACAGGGTTTCTCTGTGTAGTCCTGGCTGTCCTGGAACTCACTCTGTAGACCAGGCTGGCCTTGAACTCAGAAATCTGCCTGTTTGTACCTCCCAAGTGCTAAGATTAAAGGCGTGTGCCAACGCCGCCACCACCACCACCACTGCCACCACCCAACTTTTTAAAAATCTCTAATGGCGCCGGGGCAGTGGTGGCGCATGCCTTTAATCCCAGCACTTGGGAGGCAGAGGCAGGCAGATTTCTGAGTTCAAGGCCAGCCTGGTCTACAGAGTGAGTTCCAGGACAGCCAAGACCACACAGAGAAACCCTGTCTCAAAAGAGAAAGAGAGAGAGATTTTTAAAAGAAAATTACTTCCTACTTTCTGTTCTGATAAGTTTGGGGATTATTGACATTGAGGCAGTAGCTAGTAAAAGGGGCTGGAGTGATGACTCAGGCACTTATTGCTCTTGCAAGGTATCCAGGTTCAATTCCCAGCACTGATGCAGGCTCAAAACTGTCTGCACCTTCAGGTAGGGGTTCTGACACCTCCCTCTGACCTCCTCACACACCTGCTTTTATAGGATACACATTCTGAAAAATAGGCACAAATATACAAGTAAAAATGAGATATAAGGCAATCTTAAGGTTTTATTAAAAAGAGAACTGGTAAAACATAGCTGAGGTCTTTGACCTTAGTTCTGCCTTATGTGTCTCAGAGGGAAGGTGGGGTTGCCTACTCACATACATTTCTAATCATTTCTAAACACTGATCCATTAAAATCTCCATTTGAGCAGGAATGGTGAGATCTTTCTAATTCTGAGAACTGTTCCACTAGGAATGAACCTGTGTAGAGACTTAGCTCACTGGGCATATTTATGCCTGTGCCTTAGATGATGACTGTGCACCATTGATGTGTCCACGTATGTACTGTGTAGTCCACAGAACAAGAGTCTAAGGTGGTAATGCAGCTTTGTGCTGGAATTTTAGGTATGAGCCACCATATCTGGGTCTCCTCTACTTTTTTCTCTTCTTTCTTTCTTTCTGGTTTTTTTTTTTTTTTTTTTTTTTTACCTTTCAAATGTTTAGAATTATCACCCCACCCCCATCTCCAATGGTTTCTCTGTATAGCCTTGGCTGTCCTGGAACTCACTCTGTAGTCCAGGCTAGCCTCAAACTCATAGAGCTCTGCCTGCCTTTGCTGCCCAGGTACTGGGATTACAGTTATGCACCACCACTACTTGGCTAGTTTTCCCCATTTTTAACTTCTTAAATTGTACATTGTACTTATCTTTTTTCAAAATTTTATTTATTTATTTATTTTATGTATATGAGTACATTGTTGCTATCTTCCAAAAGAGGGCATCAGATCCTATTACAGATGGTTGTGAGCCACCATGTGGTTGCTGGGAATTGAACTCAGGACCTCTGGAAGAGCAGTCAGTGCTCTTAACTGCTGAGCCATCTCTCCAGCCCTGTACTTATCTTAATGGACCATTATTGATATGGTATTGGTAAATTTGTCTGTAATTATTCAGATTTTATAAATTTTTACTTAATTTTCTAAGATATATTCCAAGATTCCACATGATATAATTTGTTTTGTTTCCTTAAATTCCTCTTGAGAGCTTCTCATGCTTTTAAAATCCGTGGCTGTGGGTATTAAATACAGCTAATAGGTGTTGCCAGGGCTCGCTCCGCCATGTTAGGAGCCTACAAGTCCTCCTTTCCTTGAGGTTGTTAATATGTAATGTGTTAGACTGAGACAATTTGAAATAATTATTCTTACAGACGATTAGTGTTTCTTTTCTTACTTGATATTTTTACAGCCCAGGAAATTAGTAACAGTGAGAGTCTTGATCAGAGAAAATTTTTTATCTGTGTGTTTTGTCTCTGTGCTAAACAGGACTAGGGGGATTGACAGTTTGTGGCTGCCTCTGCATACCTCTCTACTGTGGTTTTTATGTTTAAAGTATACAGAAGCTATAGTCTGCCTAGGCTGCCTTCTACCATTCCTACAGTGAGAGTGGCCTTGCAGAAGACCAGCACAGAGTCTTCCTCAGTGTTCCATGACTAGGACTGTTATATGTAAGGAAGGAGTTAGGGACTGGATAGTTAGAGAATGGGAAAAACCAGTCCAGTTGCTACCTCCACCCTGTGTCACTGCATTCTCAGGTGCGGCACTGTTCATCGTGGTGGTCAGACATTCACATGAATGACAGACCCTACATGCAGTTGAGACTGGTTTAAGAGAATTCCTAGAGCTGGAGAGATAGGTCAGCGGTTAAGAGCACTGATTGCTCTTCCAGAGGTCCTGAGTTTAATTCCCAGCAACTACATGGTGGCTCACAACCATCTGTAATGGGGTCTGGTGCCCTCTTCTGGTGTGTCTGAAGACAGTGACGGTGTACTCAGATGCATAAGTAAATCGAGAGAGAGAGAGAGAGAGAGAGAGAGAGAGAGAGAGAGAGAGAGAG
>JANHMN010000015.1:67180468-67190525 GCA_030674055.1 Rhabdomys pumilio
GAGAGAGAGAGAGAGAGAGAGAGAGAGAGAGAGAGAGAGAGAGAGAGTGAGTGTGTTTGGGAACATGGCAGTAAGTGGGGGGAGAGCATTGAACCAGGGTCTCACAGTCTGCTAGGCAAGTGTTCTATGGCTGAATGATGTCTAAAAACATTAGTTTTTAAAGAAAAAAAGTGTCATTAGCCTGCAACCTGCCCAGTTAAAAGAGGAAGCTAGGGCCAGGCTGAGTGTGATCTGTAACCTCAGGGCTTGGGAGACAAGGGCAGGAAGATCAGAAGTCCAAGGCCAGCCTGAGCTACAAGAGACCCTGTTTCAAAGACAAAGAGGAATCCCAGAACTGGTATTGTTGCTCAATGGTGGTGCATGTGACCACCATGCACCTGCCTCTTAGCTCCATCCCCACAACTCAAAAAAAAAAAAAAAAATGGAGGTGTCTGGTGCTAAAACTCCAGCCACTGGAAGCTGGTCCTGGAGCGTTCACACCTGCTCTGGACATGGCCCTGACAGGGCAGAGCTGACTTCAGCTTGCTCTCAGCTTTCACCAGATGAGACTACAGCTTTCACTGGGCAGGGGCTGGCCCTTCTGGGCTGAATCTTGTTGCCATGGGGCACAGTTACCCTTTCAGGAAGGCCTGAGAGATCTTTCCTGGTAGACAATGAAAGGACATTGCTGTCCTCTGTTCTCAGCCCCACTGGGTGGGACCCTGAAGGAGATGCTGGGCTCAATGGTAATTTGGAACTTGAAGATAGCAGGCCCAGTATTTCACTGAGACCAGTTCTTCTGGAAGCTCCAGTTAACAGAGGCAAGCTTGTTAGAAATGCAAAGTATCAGACACCACTCTTGATCTAACCAGAAACTCCTGGGGAGGGGTGGGGGGGGAGAGGGATGGGGGATGGGGAGCAGGACACCGGGCTGCCAACACCACCAGTGGTTTTGCAAGCCCCCAGGTGTTTCTGACACACCACCCTTAGAACAGACCAGGTGAGACCATCTGGTGCAGCTGGTCTGATGCTGTCACTGTAGTCATTGGGTGTATTTGGGTGGGGGAGGGGAACGGCCTCTACAGCTCTGCCTCGCCCTCCTGAGAGCTATGTTTGCAGGTGTGTGCCTCCACTCCCACTCGGAAGCCTGGGTCCTGGAAACCTTCTAGTGCCAAGCAAACAGAGATAGCTTGCCACCAGGAACTTTGGGTCTCATGTTTTATTAGCTTCTGGTCTAGTTTGGTTTTTGTTGCTATGATAAACACCATAACCAAATGCTACTTAGAAAAGGGTTTATTTGGCTTACACGTCCACCTCAAAGTCCATGCTCCAGGGAAGTGAGGCAGGAACCGGAAGCAGGAACAACAGAGAAGCCGCTGCAGCGCTGTTCGTGGCTTGCTCAGCCTGCTCTTTTATTCAACCCAGAAACACCTGCCCGGGGGTGACACGTCCACTATGGGCTAAGCCCTTTCACAGCAATCATTAATCAAGAAAAATGTCTCACAGACACGTTCACAGGTCAGTCTGTCAGAAGCAACTCCTCAGTTGAGGTTCCCTCTTTTTAGATGACTCTAGTTTGCCAAACTAACAAAGCCTACCCAGTGCAGGTGCTGCGGAACAGCTGTGGTCCGAGAAGTAAAGAAGTAGCTTAACAGTTTGCTCATGAGTCGGAGTGTGGCCTGGACCATCTCCTTTCTTCTGCTTTGTTAGCTCTGATGGCTGAAAGCTACCGAGGAGTCACTGGAAGTTGGCTTGGTCCCATGTTCTGCTTTCTGTTCTAAGGCCCCTCACCAGCCCAGACCTTGGGTCTCCCAGGCTATTGGTAGTCATGTAGGGGCTCCCAGGTTGATGGCCTTCAGGAGTGGGTCCCTGCCATCAGGAACACAAAACTACTAGTCAAGGGCTCCCAGATCCAAGGGAAGGAAACAGACTCCAGGCTCTTTAGAGGACTGTCAGCACCGAGTGGGTGTCTTTGGGAGACACACTCTGTCACTTGTTTGTATGGCCAGCATCCATTTTTTCCCCTCTTCCCTTCCTTCCTGGTCCTCTGAGTGAAGAAAGGACAAGCTGTGCAGGGTGTACTGAGACCGCAGCCGATGCTCTGCAAACCAACCCGTACCTCAGAAATCATGTCTGTGGTACTCGGAGCCTGAGAAACCTTTTGATGTTCCGGGAGGGGCAGATGCGGGCCCTGCAGGGGGTGGTGGCTGAATACCAGGGCTGGCTTTGCAGTTAGGACTAGAGGGAACTTTCCTAGGTTCATGAGGACAAAGACCCTCGTGTGGGTGGGGACTTTAAGAATTTCAAACCCACCCCCCTTCGCCTCCAGTACACGTACCCTGTCTTTTCAATTTTCCAGACAGCACATTCTATTTGGAGCGAGAGGGTCTGTGCTGTCGTTATTCTTGAGCCTTCGTGCCCACATGGCGGGACTTCCAGATTGTCCAACATTTGCTGCAGCAGCTGGCTTCTCTGCAGGGGTCTTAGCCCCTCCCAGATTTGCAGGTTCCTAACCCTCCTCCGTGAGAGCGCTTTCTGAACCTGTACAAATTAGAAGGACGTTATAGCTCCCCTGGCTGTTGCAATCTGTGTCACAACCCACACTGCCTGTGTAACCATAGGCAGCCGTCCTACTACTCAAGTTTTAATCTTTTAGAATTGCTTGCGGCTCAGCCTGGCTTCAGGAGCCGAGCGGGTCTGACCTTGTAGCGCTGCCTTGGGAAGGGAAGGCGATCTTATTGCTTTGCTGCCATCTAGTGGACACATTCAGTTCTGCAAGGACTTACTATTGGTCCCACATTCTGCTTTTGGACCTCCTTTCTATTTCCTTCTCTAAAATCGTCATGTTTCTCTATGTGTGGTAAGGACACTCACCACTGCATGAGTGGAGGTCAACGACAACCTGCAGAAGATGGCTCTCTCTTCCACCGTGTGGGTCCTGGGGATCCCACTTAGACCTTCGGATTTGTCAACAAGTGGCTTTATACCATTGAGTCAACTGGCTGATCCATTGGCCAGGTCTAACAGTGAGCCCCTCCTCCCCCTCCGTCCCTCCTCCCCCTCCTCCCCGTCCCTCCTCCCCCTCCGTCCCTCTTCCCTCTCCCTCCTCCTTTGAGACAAGGTCTCAGTAGATAACTCAAGCTAGTCTCAAGTTCATGACCCTCCTCTTGAGTGGTAAGATTACGGCGTGCTACCAAAAGTCTGTATTACCCATGATGAGGCAGAGGGAACAACACAAATCAACATCAAATACTGATGTCCATCCTGTGGGACGTTAGACCTGCCGATCACACTGAAGGACAATGTGAGCTGGGTGTCTCGGCTCACATCTGTCACCCCGCATTCAGGAAGCCAACATCTGGGGATTGCTTTCAGTTTCAGGCTGCACCGTGAGTTCCAAGCCAGTGGGCTATGATGAAGTTTCCACCTTTCCTCCCCCCAAACGTTTGTTCTTACTTGTTCATTAACTTTTTGCTGTTTGGGGTTTGTTTGGTTGGTTTTGAAACAGGGTATCTCTATGTAGTCCTGGCTGTCCTAGAACTCACTGTGTAGACTAGGCTGGCTTTGAGATCACAGAGATCTGACTGCCTCTGCCTCCCAAGTACAGGGATTAAGGGCATGCTTGGTCCCATCTACACTTTCTTTTGAGTTCCCTAAGCATCTTGTTAGCTTTCAACCTGCCCAGGCCTGTGGAAGCTGAAGCCAGGTGTGTGGCTTCCTGATGGTACAGGTGAGGAACACCTGGTCTACATACACACAGCAGCAAGCCTGTGCAGGAGCAGCATCAGGACCCCTGTCCGTCAGGATGTGACTGCTAACAGCAGTTTCCACATGGTGTGAGACAACAGTTCTGCGCTGTGTCTTTAAGGTAGTGGGATCCAGGAAACGCAGTTGGCTCTCACCATGCTATCCCAGGCTCTGTAGAAGGGGATGGTTATTTTTGTGTCATTGTGAGAAAATATCTGATGGGAACAGAATGAATATCTAGCTAGATGGTGGGTGGTGGCTCACATCTTTAATTCCAGCACTTGGGAGGCTACAAGTTCTAGGACAGCCTAGGCTACACAGAGAAACCTCATCTCAATTAAATAAATAAGTAAATAAATAAATAAATAAATAAATATTTTGATTCAGAGCTTTCCACCCATAGCTCTTTAATCCATAATTCTGAGTCCCTGTGAGGCAGAGGCAGAACACCATGGCAGTGGCCATGTGTAGGAAGAACAAGGTTGTTTATCTCAGTTAGATGGAAAAGACAGAGACAGGAAGGGACAGGGGCTTGGTGTAACTTTCAAAGATGCCCCCCATCCTACTTCCTCCAGCTAGGCTCCACCTCCTAAAGATTCCACCATCTTCCCAAAATCACCAACAGCCAAGGACCAACTCCAGCACTGGATCCAGAGGAGGCATACCGAAGGGGAGATCATCTTCCCTCCAGCAAGCAGGTCTGGGGAGAACTGGAGAAAGTACACCCGCTAGCCTGGTCCCTCATGACCACAAGCTAACTGGACATGCCTCTCACTTTGAAGGGGTGGTATACTCTGGACTTCATCTCATGTGGCCTCATCCATCCTCAGAGGGGCTGCTTCCTCTGGAAACTAACTACTACAGTTTGAGAGGTGTAATCCATTCCGAAATTCAGGCTAAAAATCCAAACCCCAGCTCAACAAACCACCTAGTGGGTGGGTCCTCAGGGAGCCTCCCCAGCAGGAGGGATCCTAAGAGAGAAGCTAGAGATCAGAAGAAGGAGCCTCTCTAGTCCTTAATCCCCCTGGCATGTGAGGACACACAGGTGTCTCCCGTGGAGGATGCCACAACAAAGAGCCATCTTGGTCTTCCAACCTCCAGAACAGTGGTTCAGTTTGGAAACAGAGTTACATAGCCCAGGCTGGCTCTGAACTTAATCAGTTGCCAAGGATGACCCTGGTCTTCCGATCCTCTTGACCCATGCTGCGATTATGGATGTCTAGCCCTGCTGATTTTTGCCAACCTGAGGACCAAGGGCCTCCCTGAATGCTACACAAGCACTCTACCATGGCCCTCAGCCTCCAGAACTCTGAAAAAGACTTTATTTGATTGCACACCACAAATAAACAGTAGCACAGATGAGGAAATACCCCCCTCAGATTCCTCACCCCGTAACCAACCTTTGCAGCCCCACAAGTGGAGTGCCTGTCTCTTCTAAGGACTCCCTTTGCTCTGTGGGCCTATAGGTTCTGACAGACTCAAAATGTTAGCTAGAACCTCCCCATCTTTCCTGGCCAGCCAGAGCTAAGGAGCCACTCCACCAGGCAGCAGGTACTTTAGAAGGGTCTCTACTGAGGCTTCCTCCCCACCCAGCTCCCTTCCTTTGAGGTCCCCAGCAGGACCAAAACTAATTCCAGCACCCTCTGCAGCCTCACCACCACCCACTCCCCTGCCCTAAAGTGAAGTTGCCTGGGCCTGGCTCCTTTATGGGTCGACACAAGGTTGCGTTGGGCCTGGGTAGGGCAGTCCTTCCTGTTTGCCAGAGCTGTAGCGGTGTCTTGGTCACCCTTCCAAGCAGGAACCCAAGACCGAAGCCCAGTAGCAAGTCTCTATAGATCTGGAGCCTCCAATAAGCTCTGTAAACAAGCGAGGACTTGAAAGGAGAATGCTCAACCACTGTCCGTGTCCCCTACAGTAACTGTGGTTCTTCCACTCTGACCAGCTGGTCTCCGGGTCTCCCGCACACAGGAAGCAGGGCATCCAGGGGCAGATCGGCCGCCACAGGAGTGGGAGGGCCCTACGCTAGCACAATAGCCACCACTTCCGCTGGATGCGCGGTCCCTGCCCGCTCCTCCCTGGGCACGGGTCTTCGGGACACTCCTCACCCATTTGGTGGTCCAATCGTTCCCCACTGGCTTCCCGGGAATTAAGTGTCAACGAAAGTATGCTTCCTTTGTGCAAATTAGGAGACACTCGCATAGAGTCTGTGGATCTGGGTCACCCCTCCCGCTCTGGTCTGGGGACTGTGCGCCCCAGGCTCGAAAGACGGCCACCAGAGGGCGCACGAGCGCTGCCACGAGGTCCGGATGCCCTGCGCCCCCCACCCCCCAACAGGATTCAGACCGAGGTGCTAAGGAAGATCAGACCTGGACCGTTCAGTGAGTGCCCCTGCCTAGGGATGTCAAGTGATGATGCTGGCACTGTGGGGGGACCATCATGATGAGTCTCTTTAGAACCCGAGCCATCGGTGACTACCAGTCCGAGAACCCAGTTGGGTCATTGCGTGACCCCCGTCAGGCGGGGCTGGTCCTCCTGAAACTTAGTCTCTGGCCTGTGACAGCAAGCACTACCTAGGTAAGGGGTATGATTCCAAGGCTCCCTTCAACGGGCAGTGGCCTGGAGACCCTTGGAAGCTCTAATCCTTCAGGAACTTGTCTCAGAGGTTGGGAGTGAGGAGCCTCCTGGTCCTAGTGCACTCCTTCCCCAAACTGTGAGTTTGCCCTTAATGCATGGAAACCACAACCCAAGCCGATCTTTCGGCTCTGTCCCGCCCATAAAGAGACATGCTGGAAACAAACAAACACATGTAAAATGTCCCAGAGAAAAGATGCAGGCTAGGGGATTTGGGTATGAATTCTGTAAAAATTACACTGTTGGGGCTGGAGAGATGGCTCAGAGGTTAAGAACACTGACTGCTCTTCCAGAGGTACTGAGTTCAAATCCCAGCAACCGCATGGTAGCTCACAACCATCTGTAATGGGATACAATGATGCCCTCTCTGGTGTGTCTGAGGACAGCAACCGTGTACTCACATGAAACAAAAAACTACACTGGTGAAAGTTTACAGGGCTGATGTGGTCTGAATTACTGGACCCCATATGTGGAAAGTTTGATCCCTGGTTTAGTGGAAGGTGGTGGAACCATTAAAAGAGAGGCAGTGATTTGTTCCCTGCCCAAGAATCAGCTAATGGGATCCCATCCCCCTCTTCCCTCCCATGTAACTGGTTTTCATCGACCACAACTTCTTGCCGTGATACCACCACAGGCTCAAAGCAACTCAAGTCAACTGATCAGACAGAGTGAAACTTTTCTGGGTGACTGGGCTCCGGGGTTGTAGTAATGGAGGCACCGTGGTGTCAGGGGCATACACTGCAACCACCTACCAGGTCGACTGCTCTGTACCACAGAGGTGGCCCTGATCCACCCCAGCAGAGTCAAATTTATGTTCTATGGGTCTGGGGCTCCTACAGCAGGACCCCTTCCTGCCTTGGGCTCCCCAACTGCACCTCTACCCCTAAAGCAGATTTCTATGGTTGATCTGTGGAGCTCAACAGCAGACCACTCAGGTAGGATCAGACGTAGGGTTCAGGCTTCTACCCCATCTGCTCAGTTTGAGGTCCCCTTACCATTCCCCACTCCCACCTACACGTGTTCACGGCATTAGTCCTCTGGGGTACCTCTCTGGGCCCTGGCAGCTCAGCTCCAGGCCTCCAAAGGAAGGCTTGCTCCCCCAATCCCATCTCCTTCCCTCCCTCCCCACCCATAGCAGAAACCACTGTTGTTCACTTGCTGCCTGTAAATCCTTTGACTGTGGTAGAAGAGATGAATGAGGGGAGTTAGGGCTTTGAAGGAGGGAGTGGGAGTGTCCAAGTTTTGGGGGGGTTGTTTGTTTGTTTGTTTGTTTGTTTGTTTGTTTTTTGAAACAGGGTTTCTCTGTATAGCCCAGGCTGTCCTGGAACTCACTCTGTAGATCAGGCTGGCCTTGAACTCAGAAATCCACCTGCCTCTGTCTTCCACATGCTGGGATTAAAGGCATACGATACCACTGCCCGGCTGAGTATCCAAGTTTTAAGGCATTCTTTGGCATTATAGAGAATTCAAGGCCAGCCTGGACCACATAAGATCCTTGCCTTAAAAAAAGAGGGGGGGGGCGGGAGAGCATGGGGCTCAGAAGAAGCCTCTCACTCTCCAGATCTGGTCTTGCTGGTTAAACCCAAATTGCCTGCAAAGGAACTTTCTTGACAAAATATCACTGCTAGCCCAGGTCTGTCATATGAGCTATTCTGGAGGTGAAGGCAAAAGGATTTCAAGTTCAAGGCCTGTCTGGGCAACTTAGTGTGATCCTATCTTAAAATAAAAGTGACGGGCCATAAGACGACTCAGTGAAGGCACTTGTCACTGAGCCAGGGCATAATCCTCGGAACTCACAAGGTGGAAGGAGAACCAGCTCCCCCAAGTAGACATAAGGAAATGTGAAGGAAAAAAGTAAAACAGCCGGTGCTTTGGGTGTGGATCAGGGTGACACACAGTAGTCGCTTCTCCTTCTACCATGTGGGTTCCAGGGATCAAACTCAGGTTGCCAGGCTCTGCGTCAAACTCCTTTATCCTCTGAGCCATTTCCCCTGCTTTGTGAAAATTTCAAGTTCTCAAGGCCAGTGGATGCAAAGAGCTGACCCCAAGTCAGATAGGGAAAAGGCAGAAGCCAAAGCAAAGATAGCCAGGCCACTTCACTCCCACAGAGGAGAGGCTACCCCCACTCAGGTGTACTTGATGTCTCCTGTAAGAGAAGACAGTCCCTCCGCCCACAGGAGGGTAGGAGGAGACCCTGCGAGGCCTGTGGGGAAGACTGCTCACCCTGAGGTCAGAAATTGAGATGGGATACATACAAGGATACCCAATGCTACCAGTTTTTCCAGCAGCTGACTGAGAACTGAGATCCCCTGGGTGAGCCAGGGCATGGAGAGAGAGAGAGAGAGAGAGAGAGAGAGAGAGAGAGAGAGAGAGAGAGAGAGAAAGCTCTTTAGACCACCTCAGTCTCGTCTCACCATCCCTAAAGACCTTCCCGGAAGCTGGCCCTGGCTTGTTCCTGCTGGAAGTGCTTGTTCTGCTTTCTGAGCTTCACCCTTCGCCCTTAGAGACTTGCTCTCCCCAGGACACAGCATAAGCCCTTCTGCACTAGCAAGGCCATGGTCTACCTCTAACACTGTACCCCACCAGCCAGGCCTAGCCTCAAGGTCCCCCATCGCCCGCCACCCCGAACCACCTCTTTCCTTGCCTCCCTCCCTCCACCTGAGAGCATTGCAAGACCAGAGAGAGAGAGAGAAAGAGAGAGAGAGAGAGAGAGGCCACACTGTTCCCCATGGCACTGGATTCACCCTCTTGAACCTGGACAGAGGCCATCCTGACCCAGGATGAGGATCTGGTCCCTTCCCATTAACTCCTCATCTCCCTGTCAGCATCAGGGCTGCCACCCATCCAGAAAGAAAAGGCCCCTCCCTACTCATACAAGCCACTTCCCTTCAGACCCAGTTCCCTGAAGTACTTACAGCCTCCGAGTCACCCACAAAGCAACTAGCATTTCCCTCCAAGCTAAATGGTGAGAACCCCTGCTCCAATGGCCAGGGTTGGGCTCAGAACTTTGCAGTGTTAAGGGGATGGGGGTAAGAGGGGAGGCATTCACTGAGGCCCAGCACGCACGGACAGTTTCCAACTATTGAGGTTTAAAGATGGCCTGGAGACAAAGAAAGAGCTGGGACAATCCAAGAAAAGAGAGGTTTTTTTTTTTTTTTGGCTCTCCAGACACTGATGAACCAAGGTTGTTGCAGGATATTTGATCATATTGTGAACCCCAAGATTGTGTCATTCACTGGGGAAAAAAAAAACAAACAAATCTGTTAGTTGTGGTGTGGCTCAGCCCTTAGTACACACCTTTAATCATAAACAATGCCATGTTCGGCAGTGATGTCTATTGAGTGGCAGACAAAGTGATGAATCAGAGAAAAATTTAACAGAATAGGATATGCCCAACACTCGTGGGAACAGGGAAAAACTGAAGGGGTTCTTAAGAGAGAGCAGTGTAGAGAAAGGAAAAAGGAAGGCAGCTTTACTGGGACAGTCATACAGAGAGACTGCAGAGAGTGAACAAGTTAGACACAGCTGAAGACAGAACAAGCAGAGGATGAGAAGCAGCCAGATTAGAACAGATTGCCAGAATTCACATGAGGCCAAGCAGAGCAATTCAGTAAGAAACTGAGAGAAGCCAGAGTAAATCAGTCATCTTGGACAGAGAGAGAGAGAGAGAGAGAGAGAGAGAGAGAGAGAGAGAGAGAGA
>JANHMN010000015.1:67213378-67273041 GCA_030674055.1 Rhabdomys pumilio
CTGCCTCTCTCTGCCTCTCTCTGCCTCTCTCTGCCTCTCTCTGCCTCTCTCTGCCTCTCTCTGCCTCTCTCTGCCTCTCTCTGCCTCTCTCTGCCTCTCTCTGCCTCTCTCTGCCTCTCTCTGCCTCTCTCTGCCTCTCTCTGCCTCTCTCTGCCTCTCTCTGCCTCTCTCTGCCTCTCTGCCTCTCTGCCTCTCTGCCTCTCTGCCTCTCTGCCTCTGCCTTCTGAGTGCTAGGAAATCAGGTATGCACCACCACACCCAACTGTTTGTTTTTTGAGACAGGGTCTCACTATGTAGCTCTGGCTGGCCTGGAACTCAGAGATCTATGTGCTTCTGCCTCCTGGGTGCTGGCTGCAATTAAAAGTCTGAGCTACCATGCCAGCAAGTGAGCAAAATTAACAAAGAGCATCTTTAATATGTCAGAAGTACAGTTCTTCCTTCCTACAGTTGCTCACACACTTGGGTAGCACACCCATTCATCCTTGAGTGCAGCTTCACCTGCACTCTACTTTGTGCATTTCCTAAACAAGCTCGCTATATCCTTGATAGCAGTGACTTTTATTGTGTTCCTTCCAGCTTGTGAGTCCCAACGACGAAACTCAGGTCTTCAGGCTTGGTGGCAGGTACTTCACCCACTAACCTTCTCTCCAGCCCTATTCTGTGGTGGGGGTGGGGTGAAAAACAGCAGGCTTCCATGAAGTTCAGGTCGTCTCAAACTTGATCTGTAGAAGCAAAGAAGGCCTTGAGTTTCTGGTCCTCCTGACTCCATTTCCCCATGCTGGTATTACTTCTGAATCTGAAGTCAGTCTGAGCAACATACCCAGACTGTCTCAAGAAACACACACACACAGAGAGAGAGAGAGACAGAGAGAGAGAGAGAGAGAGAGAGACAGAGAGACAGAGAGACAGAGGGAAAGAGACAGAGACAGAGACAGAGAGACAGAGCGACACAGAGAGAGACCCTTAAAGCAAGAGTGTAGCTGAAGTGCTTTGGTTATGGTTATAATTTCAGTGGTCTGACAGTTTTCTGCTCAAAGCCTGAAAAATCTCCTCAGACCAAACATTGTTGATTACAAAAGAATGAAGCTCAGGAGAGTAGCCTGTCCAGGGATAGCAGGACTCACTGGTACCCACCTGCAGTTTCAGCACTTGAAGCAGGAAGATCAAAAGGCTAGCCTGGGCTACACAGGAGGACTGTGTCTCAACAAAACAACCCCCTCAAACACGGATCTACCCACCTGAGACACAGGCTGGGCACTGATGAAAAGGCAGGGCTAACCCACGCCTTCCCTTTTCACCTCTGAAATGGAAATAAAGACCACATTGCCACCTGACAATCCTTCCTGTTTCCTGTGCCTCCCCTGCCTGACTTGCTTTTCTCCTTTGTCCCATTCAGAAACATCCTTCCTGTAGTCACTCAGAACCCAGTCCCTGCCACCACTGACCCCCTTCTCTCAGGCAGTCACAACCTCTACATCCACCAAGTCCTTGTCATCCTCTCTTTCAAGAGCATCCAGGATGCCACCACTAAGTCCAAGGCACTTTCACTGCACATTCACTAAACCGTTTTCCATCTGGTCCTCCTCCCTGTTCTTAGTGTACAGCAGCTGGAATGACCTCATTAATGCACCTCTTACCATCACCCCTTTGGCTTGACTCCCATCCAGGGTCCTCGCAGGTCCTATGATGCCTCACATGTTCTGGCTCCACATCTGTTCTCCTGTCTTCTGCTGCAGCCATGCCCACACCCCTTCTGTTCCTGGAACATACCAAGTTGTCTGCAGTGATTGGAACCAAAAGAACCTGACATACTTTTCTCTCCCACCCTGTTGCTTGCTGTCTGTTTCTTCAGGACTTTACTTGAAAGACATCTTATTGATGCCAACTTGTGACACCTCCACCATTGTGCCAATTCCTTTACAGCATATTTATCTCTATTTCTTTTCTCTTTAGCATTTGCCAATGTGTTCAATAATCTATTTAAATGCATCATTCTCTCACCAGAATGCAGCCCCATGGATATGGGGCTATTCTGTTTAGTTCTGAAGAGCCACAGCATCTCTTGGTACATGGGAGCAGCTCCGTAAATACCAGGTAAGGCAAAGGTAGATGGGGGTGGGGTGGAGGTGGGGTCACTGCTGGAGGTCACCTAACTGGAAACTAGCTGTTGGCCTAGATCCTGGATTTTTTTTTTTTTTTTTTTTTTTTTTTGGTTTTTCGAGACAGGGTTTCTCTGTGTAGCCCTGGCTGTCCTGGAACTCACTCTGTAGACCAGGCTGGCCTGGAACTCAGAAATCCGCCTGCCTCTGCCTCCCAAGTGCTGGGATCAAAGGCGTGCACCACCACCGCCTGGTGATCCTGAACTTTTTAACTATAAAGCTTTCCTGCAGACATTTCCTTATCAACTAGAACTTTGCAAGGTTAATAGTAGTAATATATATATATATGTATTACTATATATATTACTACTATATAATAATACTACATATTATTATATAATATTATTAAAATATATTATAATATATTATAACATACATATTATATATTATAATATATTATAACATATATATTATATATAATATATATGTTATAATATTATTATATAGTAGTAATATGTATTAATAATAATATATATTAATAGTAATAATATATATGAATAGTAGTAATATATATTATATTAATATATAGTAATTAAATATTATATATTATGTATTATATATTATATTTTTTTTCATTTAACTTTTGAAATGACAGATCTGTTACATATTTGTTGCAGGATATTTGATCATACTGTGAACCCTGAAACTGTTATTTACTGAAAAAAAAAAAACAAACAGATCCTGTTTCTAGTTGTCCTGTGGCTCAGCCTTTAGAGCATACCTTTAATCCCTCTGGCTGGAGTAGACACACCCTTAATACACACCTTAATCCCAGTTTGTAGAAGGAAGCAGCCATGTTTGGATGATGTCTAATTGTATGGCAGACAAAGTGATGAGTCAGAGAAAGATTTGAAAATAAGATATGTTCAACTCTCATGAGAAGAGGAGAGAGAAGCTACTTCCAGAGTAGTAGAGAGAAGAAGAAAGCAGTTTTCCTGGAGAGTTTTACAGAGACGAGATAGAGGAGCCAGAGAATGAGAAGGAGCCAGAAGATTAAAACAGATCGCCAGAGTTAGTTTGAGGCCAAGCAGAGCAGCAATTCAGAAGAAGCTGAAAGCCAGATTGAACCAGCTTGGAGAAGAGTTCTGAGCAAGAACAGAGCTCTTTAGAGTTGAGTTAGAGAGCAAGAACTGGGTGGGGGTGGCGCACGCCTTTAATCCCAGCACTTGCAAGGCAGAGGCAGGAGGATTTCTGAGCTCCAGGACAGCCTGGTCTACAGAGTGAGTTCCAGGACAGCTAGGGCTACACAGAGAAACTTTGTCTGGGGGGGTGGGGGGAAGAATTAGAGAGCAAGAGTTCAAAAAGAACTAGAAAGGGTGAACTTATTCAGCAGCAAGTCCTCAGAGTCAGAAAACATTCTAGACTTTCACTGTGTGGAGGCTAGAAGCTTCCAGGACTAGGCCTCTGTTAGCAGATTGAGGCAAAGCTGACAATTACATCAGGCGAATAAAAATTATTTTTACATATATTAAGGTTATAGAAACTTAAAGACCTGGAGGCAGGGGCTGGGGTTATAGCCAAGTGGTAGAATGCATCTAGACCTGGGGTTCAATTCTCAGTCCTAAACACAATCAATTAAAAAAAAAAAACTGAGTAGCTGGGAGTTGGTGGTGAATGCCTTTAACCCCAGCACTTGGGAGGCAGGTCTGAGTTTGAGGCCAGCTTGGTCTACAGAGCCAGTTAGGGTTGGGGTGTGGTGATGTACACCTTCACTTCTAGCAGAGGCAAGTTTGAGGCCAGCTTGGTCTACATAGTGAATTCCAGGCTAGCTAGGGATACAGAAATACCCTGTCTCAAAAACAAACAAACAAACAGAAACAGAGGCTAGTCCAGAGACAGCTCAGCAGTTTAGAGAACTTGGTCTTGCAGAGAGGACTGGGGTTTCATTCCCAGGCCCCACATGACAACTCACAAGGAAGTATAACTCTAGTTCTAAGAGGTCCTATGGCCTCTTCTGACTTGTCAGGACACCAGTCATGAAGTCGCATGCACATACATGCAAGCAAAACATACATGCATTTAATGTGATATCCTCCTAGATATTTTGGGTGGATGTTGTTTTTAAAAATGGTTTTATGTGCATTGGTATTTTTCCTGCATATGTCTGTGTGAGAATGTTGGATCCCCTGGAACTGGAGTAGCACTTGTGAGCTGGGAATTGAACCCAGGTCTTCTGGAAGAGCAGCCAGTATTCTTTACTGGGCCATCTTTCCAAACTCTTGGTTTTGTTGTGTTTTTTATGAGACAATGTCTCTTTATGAAGCCCTAGCTGTCCTCTGCTTTCCCTGTGCTGGGATTAAAGGTATGTGCCACGATGCCCTGCTTAGATGCTTTTACTTGGAGAGTAAAAGCTGATGGAAAAGGTGAGAGAAGTAAGGGAAGAAAATGATTGATCAATGGGAAAGTGATTGATCAATGGTGAGGAACATGCTTATTCTGCTGTGTGGTGTGTGTGTGTGTGTGTGTGTGTGTGTGTACACGTGCGTGCGCTCGCTAGCATGTGCGCGCACACGTTTGGAGGCCCCAGCGGAAGTTGGGAATGATGTGATTGCTCTTCACCTTATTGAGACAGGGTCTCTCAGCTGATACCCAAGTGGCTGACAGGGCTAATCAAGACTCTTACTTTCTGGGGAATTCGTTTCTGTCTTCCTAACACTGTTATTACAGGCAGAGCCTCACGAACACCAGCATTTAGTCGGTTTGTGGGGTTGGGAAATCCAGTCCTGATGCTTGTACATGCACTTAAGTCCATGAGTCACTTTATCTGCTCAGTGCCAACATGCTCCATTGCTCACACAGGCTCTACTCCCTAAAGCTGTGCCTGCCCCCCTTTCCTATTCGTTTCTACTTCAGGCAAAATTAGGAACTCTAGTTTGTTCTATCAGATATGGTTCTAGACTATGGTTATGACTCCTTCATAATGAAGCTCAGACTTCATTTGCTATGTGACCTTGAGCAAATGTCTTCACCTACATGAGCAACCTCACTCAATCTGGCCATTGAGAATTATACGCTTCACATTGGACCAAGCCTTCCCCATACACTGTCAGCACTGAGCAAGCCTTCAAGGTACTGAGGAATTTGAATTTTCTCTTGTAATAACAGTGCAATGGAATTCTTCCACTTGCATAAAGTTTAAGTTTCCAGATTCCTTTCTAAAAGTTTCTTTCTAACTTTCCTAAGAGTTTTTAAAAAAAAAAAAAACAAAAAACAAAACATCTTTTGAAAAAGGCTTTTATGGGGCTGGAGAGATGGCACAGTGGTTAAGAGGTCCTGAGTTCAAATCCCAGCAACTACATGGTGGCTGACAACCATCCGTAATAAGATCTGATGCCCTCTTCTGGTGTGTCTGAAGACAACTATGGTGTACTCACATTAATTAAAAAAAATTTTTTTTTTGAGCCATCAAGCCAGCCTACCTTTCTTTTTAACCTAATTGTCCCAGGTGGTTTTTTTTGTTTTTGTTTTTGTTTCAGGGTTTCTCTGTATAGCCCTGGCTGTCCTGGAACTCACTCTGTAGACCAGGCTGGCCTCGAACTCAGAAATCTGCCTGCCTCTGCCTCCCAAGTGCTGGGATTAAAGGTGTGCGCCACCACCACCAGGCAAATAAAATCTTAAAAAAAAAAAAAAAAGGCTTTTATGTGCATCAGAATTTTTATCTGTACTTGACTGCACACCACACGTTTGTGCACGGTGCCTGTGGAGGCCAGAAGAGTTTTGGGTCCCCAGACCAGGCGACAAACTGTTGTGAGTCATGTGGGTGCTGGGAATTGAAACCAGGTCTCTGGAAGAAGACTCAACTGTTGAACCATTTTCCAGCCCCTTAAACATTTACTCTGACAACTTTCTAGGTCTTTTCATCTATAGTCTTTTCTGTAATCTTAGGAACCATCAACCGGCCACTTTCTTAACTCCCTACTCTTGCCAAGTGTGGCAGCCAGCACACCAAGCAAGAATTGCAGCCCACACAGACACTCAAAGACAGAAGCTCCAAGTTCTAGTGGTACTTTTATTATTTTTCAAATTGTATTATTTGGGGAGAAGGCACAGACAACACACACACCATGCTCATGAAAGTCAGCAGACAGCCTGTCAGTTCTCAAGCAGGGCCTAGTGGTGCACACCTTCCATCGAGCACTGGAGAGGCAGAGGCAGGGGCAGGGGCAGGGAGGGCGATGTGTTTGAGGCTTACTGAGTTCTATGAGAGCCAGGACTATAGTGGGACCCTGTTTATAAAAAGCCCAGCCTGGTCTCAAACTCACTGTTGGCTTTCCATTCCTGATCCTATTGTCCCCATCCTCCAGATGTTGAGAAGACACCTTGGCTTGCATGTGGTTTTTTTGCTTTCTCTCTCCAAACTACATTGCTTTGTAAACAGGTACAAATTACCCATTTTACAGGAATATATGAGAAGTAAGTCAAATACTAGTATGCATTATATCTGGACAAGTTCATTTATGTACACTAAGCTTACTTTCATAGTACTTACTTAGTACATGAACAATGAGCAGTGTGAACAGCCCAAAGGCATTTTATAAGGAAAGAACAAAGCACACTAGTAGTGTGGTTCCCTAAAACTTAGTCCCAGAATCATAGTATACTCCATTTATAAACAACTGGTCCTGGGCAGGGGGCTATGCCAGTCTTGGGGGACGGAGGTGCTCTGCAAGCTCTGGGTTTTGGCCTCAGTGCAAACCAGTGAGGGAAGAAACCAAGTAAGGACCAGTGATTCCAGCCTTAGGAAGGATGAGGAAAAATGAACTCAAGGCCAACCTGTCTAGTTGAAATCACCTCAAAATGAAGAGATGTTCTTAGATGGAAAGAAGGGGCCATAATCCCTGCACTTGGGTAAACAAAGGACTCACTCAAGGTCATCAGCTGGAGGTCAACCAGGGCTACAAACAAGAGATTCCTGTACTTAGAAATCTGAAGTCTTGCCTATAGCATACTGCTGTTTGAGGGGCAGTCAGAGCTATATATAGCAGTCTATATTTAAGACAAAAAATACACCAGCAGTCAAAATTTGCCAAAGAGATTAACAAAACTCATGTAACCCAAACTGGCCTTGAATCATGTAGCTAAGGATAACTCCAAACTTCTGATCCTCCTACACCCGCATCCTGACTGCCCGAGGGTTGGGATTACTAGGATGGTCCACCCGTGGGCAGTGCTGGGGATTGAAACGAAGGATTCTTCTACAGAGTTCTTTAATGAGCTACATGCCCCAATTGAGTATTTTGCTATAGCTATGTGGCCTTGGCGGGCCTGGAACTTGAGAGCTACTGCTTCTAGCTCCCAAATGCTGGGATTAGAAGGCATGCACTGCTATACCTGACACCAGCAAATTTTAATAAGCATCTATAATTGAGTTTCTAAAAAATAACCAAGAGATTGCCAAATGGCTCTTGTTGAGTCCAGTCATTTCCCTGCCCAGTTAACATTTCATGTCCTTCAGACAATGTTATAACTAACTTCATGTCATTACTATATATCACCATGTACTTTAAACATTCTAATGCTAGTAACTAAAAGAATCAATAAGTGCATGAATAACTTCAGCTAATATGTAACATTTTAAAATAGCAAACACTGTGGGTTTTTTCATTTACCATTAAATGTCTAATTCCACATAGCATAGTGTATGCCTGATTGTACTCTGCTTCTCTTAAGATTTGATTAGATTTAGGTTTTAAAAGACTATTCAGACTTAAGATCTTCTATCAAACTTAAAGCCATCAAGCTTGTTCCTTTCCACACCAACCTTCCTTCTATGCCTAGAGTTTTTGTCAAATCACTGGATATTAAACTTTTATCTGCAAGGTTAATAATAAAGACAAAAAAGCAGGTATCGTTTAATGTATTTTAATAGCAAACTTACAGGAACAGCACAGAAGACAGACAACATTAAAAACATGTACTTGCGTGTAGGACAACTCAGTTAGAAAAGTATAGTGATGGATGGAATCTACTGTATGATAAAAATGCTACAAACACCATTTAGTTGCCGTCAATAAGAAATTTACTTATTTTAAAAAAATCCAAATGCTGGCATTGTCCAGAAAATTTTAACAGGTTTATTTATAATTGTTATAAAGTTGAACTGTTGAAATGTGTTCACTGAAACATTTTGCTTGCATTAATGCTTTACATCTTCCATTTATATTAAAAATTCACACACAAATGAACGTGGAGAAACTGCCAATACCTGATTCTGTCCCCTATGTTTCCACTCGCAATCATATATTTAGGTACCTTTGACCCCATGGAAAAAATATCTAACATTCAGAACTACTGATAACAGGAAGAAGAGGAAAAAAAATTTTTTTTTGAGAATGAAATGTTTCCCCTCATAGTGGACTCTTAAGCACGCTCTCCGCGTATGCGGCGAGCTAGCTGGATATCTTTTGGCATAATTGTTACACGTTTGGCATGGATAGCACACAGGTTGGTATCTTCAAAAAGGCCAACCAGATAGGCCTCACTTGCCTCCTGCAACAATAAAAGAGAGAAATTACTTAATGGTATTGTTTCTAACAGTCAAAATACTTACATAGTAAAACCCTTTAAAAATTTATCAAATGCACACATAAAAACCTGTCAAAATGCTTAAGTTCACAAATTTTTCTAAAATCACACAAAGCATCAAGACACTTCAATTTTCCAAAATGTTAATGTGTTCTATAGTAAACAAACACCTCAAAGAACCCAACTAATTCTAACATTCTCATCCTTATAAGTGGAATTGATCACTATGCCAGCCCAGGATCTGTTCCGTAGCCGATACCACGGCAGCTGCAATGGAGAAAAAGTCTGACATGATCCTCTAGACCTTCCCTGTCCACTTACTTTTCCCCTCAGTTCTATCAGAGTACTTAAGAATCCCAAGAACAGGCTGGCGGGGGTGGTGCACGCCTGCCTTTAATCCCAGCACTTGGGAGGCAGAGGCAGGCGGATTTCTGAGTTCGAGGCCAGCCTGGTCTACACAGAGAAGCACTGTCTCAAAAAAAAAAAAAAAAAAAAAAAGGATCCCAAGAACAGACTGGCAGACTGGCTTATTCCCAGCTCCAGACTCTTCGTTTGTTGCACTCTATCACATGCTGGTCCCCACCCACCTCATTTCACTGTAAGATTCTTCAGGGCATTATTTTCTTATTCATCCCACCACCCAAACTTGCTAGCTGTATGAACCACCCATTGACACCTGTCATGTCATGTGAAGAGGAAATAGAAGGACCTCCACACTTTACAGTCACTTAGGTTAAAACAGCTAGTGTTCCTTTTGGTGACAGTGGTGGTTTTGAGACTTGCTATGTAAACTCACATGGACCAAGCTAATCCTCCCTGTACTTAAGGAGCCCTTCCTGCAAAACTCACAAATGCTGGCCATCACTTGCTCCCTGGGACCCACAAGATGGAAGCAGAGAGCCAACTCCTGACCATCACACACTAAATGGCTTCCTTTTAAAAGCTGTTTCTAGGGTTCCTAGAGTAGGGGTTGGAAGTACAATGTAACGATAGCGCCTTTCACCAATGCTTCCCATAATCAAATTCAAATTCTGCTAAACAAAAACCAAACCCAACAAAGGAGGTGTGAAGAATAGGACCTAACATAAAATATACACATACAGAAAAGGTTTCCAACATCACTAACAGTGCTGGGTATGCCTGTCAACTGCTCACTACATTATTTCTTTTTGAGACACGGCCTCTCTGGACAGACAGCAAGTTCCAAGGATCTGCCTATCTCTGGTGCTGGGATGAGAGATACTGTGTCCCTCTTTTTGTGTGTACCGAGGATCTGAACCTAGGTCCTCATGCTTGTATGAGAACTTGAATGAATGAATGAACTGAACCATCTTCTCAGCCTCAACCTAGTTTTTTGAGGATCTGTCACCGGATCAGGACCACCCCGGCTAGGCAGGTTGCCCATCAAGCCTCTCTTCCACCTCTTCAGTGTCAGAATTTACAAGCGGCAACCACCATGGCCAACTGTCTGCATAGGTGTTAGGGACAACACAGGCCTTCATGTTTGCATGAGAAACACTTAAGCTATTTCTCCAGCCCCTATCTTCTCCTTTAAGGAATCCTTATTACCTCACTATAAAAATCTGCCTCATGCAAAATTTACTATTCCTGTATGTCTTTACACCTGTGACTCTTACCACTCTTCCACAAAGGGCTAAGTAGCACTACTCCTATGGTCTTCACAGTGAAGTTATACTCCAGTTCCTTGGCATTTACTCTGGTCCTACTATCCAGTCAGCTTTTAATATCCGTCAGTTAATTTGTCAATTTGTCAAGAGAGATCTCATCCCATGTAATGCTGTGTTCACAAATACATGTTCTGCACTGCAAAACTCCAGGTCCCCACAGCTCCCTCCCAAGCCACTCTTCACTCATAGCTTACCTATTCAAGATTTATTGCTCACTTTTGAGTCTACAAGTAGGCTAAGAAGTCTAGAAAGCAAGCTGGTGAGATGGCTCAGTAGGTAGCTGTTATCAATCCTGACAACTTCAACTTGATTCTTGGAAACTCACATAGTGGAGGGTATGCACAATCTACACACGATTGTAAAAAGTAACAAAAGCGTGCTAGGTAGAATAGTGTCCAGTGAGTGGCCTGCTCACAGCAGTTTACAATGTAAATGCCTCCTGCAGTTCTTCAGTAAGAAATCATTTTGTTTAACTCAGCATCTGAATTATGCAAACCTCCAACAGATGCTTCTGTGAAGTGCAGCACAACCCTCCAGGAAATCAGTGCTGTGTTTCCGAGACCGTTTGCTTCTAAGATCTGTGCTCTCTGGGAGATTATGGGCCAGATCACAGCACACACACATTCCCACTTCTATTAGCAAATGTTCCTAAGTCAGTGTGTGTGTGTGTGTGTGTTCTCTGTGTGGCCCGGGCTGTCCTGGAACTCAACTCTGTATGTAGACCAGCCTGGCCTCGAACTCAGAAATCCGCCTGCCTCTGCCTCCCAAGTGCTGGGATTAAAGGCGTGCGCCACCACTGCCGGTCAAAATTACATTTTTGAGTTATCAATTAGACTATTTAAAAACAGGGTTTTAAGCCGGGCGGTGGTGGAGCACGCCTTTAATCCCAGCACTTGGGAGGCAGAGGCAGAGGCAGGCGGATTTCTGAGCCTGGTCTACAGAGTGAGTTCCAGGACAGCCAGGGCTATATACAGAGAAACTCTGTTTCGAAAAACAAGAAACAATTTGAGTACATTTATAGCTGGACTGTCTCAAAACTGTTCATCCTTAACCTAAGAGCTAAACATTACATTGGTCATTTTCCTATCATTCCTAAGCTCCCTACCTCTTTGAACTATGTTTATTTTTATATTTCTTTTCCTTTGGTTGTAAAGTCATCTCCACAAACAACTCTCAACCTACAGTTTCCTTCTACTGTCAACCATGGTCTCAACATAGTCAATGAAAAATGCTAAAAGGAATTTTGTTTTGACGCTGGTTTTACACTAGCCTAGGATGGTCAGTGATATTTTTACCACAACCTCCCTGGTCCTAGGTGTGAACCTTCACACCCAACAAACATTCCATAAAATGTTGAACTTACTAATAGGCCACTGTGCCAGGACTGGTGGCACAGGTCAGCAATCCAAGCCAGCTACTATTCCAGGAAGCTAGAGGGCAAGAGCTGCCTGAACAAAGTGTACCCTGTGTCACTGAGCTGCCCAGCATGGTGTCTCACCTGTGCCCAAGAGACAAAGGCAAATCTCTTGAGTTTAGGCAGACTACACAGAAAGAAGGGAGGGAGGGAGGGAGGGAGAGAAGAAGGGAGGGAGAGAAGAAGGGAAGGAGGGAGGAAAGAAGGCAAGCTGGGGAAATAGTTCAGAGTGTTTTGTGTAGCCTGCTTACCCAGGGGGAGGAGTCCCTAGATTCAAGCTCTATTTAGAACTACATAACAAAAATTCATTGTTTTAACTGTCCCACCTCCTTTACTGTTGTTGTGTCTAAGTTATAAATTGTCTATATTAAAGTTTAAGAAAGACTTTAGTATATAGGATTTGAAATCATGCAGTTTTAGGGATCCTTTGGGGCTCCTGGAACATATGGGTGGGTGACAAGCAAATTATAAAATTTAAACTATGCACTTTAAAAAAAAGATTAATTTATAATGCATGTTTTAACCACCAGCTTTCCTACTCAGCCTCTTTGTTCCCAGAATAAGGCTCTGAGACTTAATTATTTATGAATAAATGCCTAGGCCATAAGCTTTGGCTCCCCACCCCCTCAAGCTTGCAACTTATATAACATGTTTATTCTAGTCTATGTCTGCCACATGGCTGGCCACCTTTCCTGTTTCATTCACCTGACTTCCTCAGAGTTTAGGCGATTCTCTTCACCTTACTTTTCCCAGAATTCTTCCCTCCCTCCCTCCTTCCTCCAGATGTCCCACCTTTTAACTCTGCCTCAGCTAATTGGCCATCGGTTTTATTGACAGGTGATGCTTCTACACAGTACACAAGATTCTCTCTACAGAATGTGTGTGTGTGTGTGTGTGTGTGTGTGTGTGTGTGTCTGTCTCTCTGTCTCTGTCTGTCTGTCTCTGTCTCTCTGTCTCCTCATGTGTACCACATCCATGCACTCATGCATCCCCAGTGGGATGTCAGATCTCCCTGGAACTAGAGTTAGATGCCGTTGGGAGCTGCATGATGTCAACAGGAATTAAAGCAGGAAGAGCAGGCTTTTAACCAATGAGACATCTCTCCAGTTCCCATAATCTTTTTTGACACCCTGTGTACCCCACCCCTGACTATCCTGAAATTACGCTGGCTGAAAACTCAAAAGATTAGCCTGTTCCTGTAGTCCAAATGCTGGGATTAAAGGCATGAAGCACTACCACACCAGTCTGGCCGGTAAAGACAGGATTACAATATGCATTCCAGGTTAATCTTGAACTAGCTGTATAGTGCAAACTAGTGCTGACTATTAACGTTCCTGCCACACTACTCATGTGAATGTTGGCACCACAGACTAGCATACCCTATCATGTGCAATTTAAATTATGCAATTCTAAAGCCAAAAATAGATTACTTTGTTTTTAAGAGAGTCCTTACTGTGTAGCCCAGGCTGGGTGAACTTGGACATCAACACCCTTGCCTTAGGCTCACATGTGCTGAAATTATAAAAGTTTTGAGTCATCATGGCAGATTAAAAAGCACTGTTTAGAATCCTACCTCATCTCTGGTACAAGGGACTAAACCCAGGGCCTTGTCTATGCAGGCAAGGACAGGATTACTAGGCAGTGCCTCTAACACTTACAGAACTGTGACCTTACAACTAACCTGCATTCTCACAAATACAAGAAAAGACGTGTAAGGAAGGTCACTGCTTTTTTTTTAGTTTTTACAAAGGGATCTCATTATGTATATGTAAGGCCTGGCTAGCTTGGCGATCAATCAAAGAGGTCCACTTTTCCTGTACCTCCTGGTGTGCTGGATTAAAGACATCTGCCACTCCAAAGCAAGGCTGCTCTTTTCAGAAATATGGCTGTAGCTGGTTAAGAGGGATTGCCTAGCCAGGCAGAACACCTTTAATCCTAGCACCTAGGAGCAGGTGAGTTAAAGCCAGCCTGGTCTACAAAGGGAGTTCCAGGACAGCCGGGAGCTACAGAGAAACCCTGTCTTGGAGGGAAAGGAGGAAAACTTGCTCAATATGCACAGGGCTCTGGACTTAATCCCAATCATCATATAAAGCAGATACAATGGGGCTTCCCTGTAATCCAACTTCAGGGTGTGGAGAATCAGGAGTTCAAGGTCGCCCTTAACTACATGGCTGGCTTTCTGAACATAAACCTAAGTAAATTCACCCATTCAAAAAATCAGAGGACATTAAAAAATGTGCATATTTTACTCAAATCATGCTTACTGGTTAATTATGTAACTAAATAAAGTATCAATGGATGCTTACACATAAATGATTTTATAAGTTTTCCAGCCAAAATGTTTAGTAATTTCAATCAACAAAGCTTTATTATTTCATGTAAGGCTAAAAAAAATGCTGGACTTACAAATACAGTGATGTGTTAAGCACAGCCTACTAACAGTAAAAGAAAACAAAAGTAGCTCATCTTGGGAATCTTAAAATTACATTTATTCAAAGAAATTGATAAACAGCTATTGAAACAAAAATAAAATTCTAAAGGAACAGACCGGGAAGATTCTGATAGTTGAAATTTCAGTAATTTCAACCCATGTACATTTAATAGATGCTTATTCTTGAATTCACCAATCAAATGAAATTTAGCCTAACCATAGAAACAGCTCAACCAATCATACATCAGAGTAGAATCCACCTATCAAATCTTTCTCAAATATAAAAGCAAAGGCGAAGCCCAGCAACAGTAGTTTTTAAGTTAAACCCTCCAATAATGTGCAATACTGGCTCTGAACCACCAAGCCATCCCTGCAGCCCCATCTTTTCATATTTGAGATATAAGGGTAATTACATGGCAGAACATTTAAGTTTTTTTGTGTTAATCTCAATTTTAATCTCGTTATAACTTATTAGTGCTTCCATATACAATCACTCTAGATCACTGTTCCCAACACTAGAACTAAGATTGAATCCAGACTATGCTTCCTGATTGGTGAACTCTAGTTCTCTTTAGCACACTCCACGTGTCCAGTCCTTGCTTTTCTACACATCTGTCTTCAAGCTCCTCTCCTTCCTGGCAGTTTCAGCACAACCACCACTGCTGTGTGTTCTTGAACACTGCCTATTCTAAGTATTCCACTGCATCCTAATTTGCTTCTTCAGGACTAGGGCAGCTCTTCATCAGTTGCTTGAAATGAATGGACCTCTGGCTCTCTATCATAAAGTCTTGTAACATCCATAAACCAAGGCAGAGTTTTAAACATCACTTTTAATACAAGGTTAAAAATTCTAAATAGTAATAACTGCATTAGGCTTTTGAATCAATTAGGACTTAGGTTTTTATGCATGCCCTTGAACCTCCTGAGGGCTGAGATGAAAGGTGTGCACCACCACTGCTCAACTACCTTCAACCATTTAACCTTTAAATTTCACCCAGAGTAAATCTTACAGGCTTGTGATGGCAGTTACACGAAACAAGGAAAGAGTTGTAACTGCTCTCGGTACACAGCACGAACAAACACAACGAGAAACTTCACCACACACCCACTTACCTGCAAAGCACCAATAGCTGCACTCTGGAAGCGCAGATCTGTTTTGAAGTCCTGAGCAATTTCTCGCACCAGACGCTGAAAGGGGAGCTTGCGAATCAGAAGTTCAGTGGACTTCTGATAGCGCCTGATTTCACGGAGTGCCACAGTACCAGGCCTACAAAGTTAACATTAAAGAAGTTGTTACCAAATCTATGACAGGAAAAGTGGTCAGCTTTAAAGAAATGCAGTAATTTTTCAAAAAGAACTACTCAACACCAAATTTCACAGATCAGTTTTATGACCTGAATATTCAATCCTGTTAAGAAAATGATCAACTTTAAAATAAATAAAAAAAAAAAAAAAAAAAAAAAGCATAAGGCAGTTTATCAAAGCCATATATTCATTTTCACTTCCATGCAAACATAACCCAATCAATCTGCACTAAGAATTAAGACTCTGAGCTGGTTAGTTACGGCACTGACGCTTGTACCAGAACTCAGGATGCAGGTAGGAGGCATTGACAGGAGCCTCACCTACACTCTAAGTTCCAGGCAAGCCAGGGTTATGTGAGCCGTGCCCTTTAGGGTGGCAGCAAAGACTGCCTAGTCTCTTCTGAGGTTAGCATCACTTTCCTTTGCTCCGTCTAGAAGGCTTACGTAATTCAACAATTCACCTCAGTGTTTTACCTCCCAGCATTCTAGCATCAGTCCTAATGAAATTTGAAAACTTGTTTGCAGTTTTTTTCCATAAGAAAAATGTATTTTTTTTTTTGTTTTTTTGTTTTTTCTTCCCCAAGGCAAGATTTCTATGTAACAGCCCTGGGTGGCCTCAAGTTCAGAGACCTGCCTGCCTAAGTTCTGCTACTAAATGACCCACAACTGTCCAGCCAAAAAACATTTTTTTTTAAGTTATTGCCCATAGAATTATTTCACCTCTAATTCTGACTTAGGTCTCGTCTCTCTGAGCTTTTCACTGTAAAGTCTATGTAAATTTGGGCAACTTGTGCCCTCTAATGGCTGATGTCCTTAACAACACTAGTTACAGCAAAATTAAATGAGGTAATAAAGGAGGGAAAAAAATCCCACCAAGTAAATATGACCAATGGGAACTTTACTGGTCTTCCTACCCATAAGTTATTACTTTACCACAAATGAGGAGCTACCTAAAAATACTGTGTGTATGTGTGTATATACATACATAGATATAATATGTATGTAAATTCATAGACATACATATATATTACTTTACTTATAAGAGAAATGGCTATTCAAAATGTTAATGTGTCCTATTACCAATTGAATACTATGTCTTTTTAGATCAGATTACAGCTTCAAATCTAAATGTTAACGATCAGACTGAATTCACAAATGAACATATGTATATATATTCAAGCAGTAGTGATCATTCAAAATAGAAAAACATCTTTTCCCCCATAGTAAAAAAAATATGACTCTCTTTCTGTTAAATTATATGGACATACTGTTGAGATGCTGTCCCATTCCTCGCCCTTTTATAAATACCTGTAACGATGAGGTTTCTTCACCCCTCCAGTAGAGGGCGCACTCTTGCGAGCGGCTTTTGTAGCCAGTTGTTTCCTGGGTGCTTTACCACCGGTGGATTTGCGGGCAGTCTGCTTTGTACGAGCCATGGTACGGGCACCTCCTTACTTACCTATCAGTGTTTAAAACAAAACAAAAAACCCATCGTATTCAACTAAAACATACACATTATTCCTGCCAGAATCCCCCCAACCTGGAAATTAATCATTATGGGGGGGGGGCGCTGTTAGTTATATAATTAGTTTGGAAGGGCGCGGATTACGTCTTTTACCCAAATATGACTTAAAACTAGAAAACTGTCAGCATTAATATTCTATAATGCTAATTCCAAGCGATAAACGGCCAAAACCAGAGACATCCCCCCCATAGCTTTTGATCCAATTCCTTTAATTAAAGTAGAAATTAGAAACGTCTGCAAACATTCGATCACAAGTAAGTCAAATGAACGAAGCCACAAACACAGAAAGGTCGAGTCAAATTAGATCCAAAAAAAAAAAAATTATAAAAAAGGTTTCAGCCCCTCCCCCGCCCGTTCGCGCCCCCCTCGCGCTTGGCAGTTGGATTGCTGTAAATATCTATAAACATTCTTGAGGTTTCTTTATAGTTAATGTTGACAAAAAGGCGTCTCGAAAGACAAGAACAACAGCCGTCGCCAGTGAGCATTCCACAAAGCCCGTCCCCCTCCCGGGCTTCGCTATGGTAGCCGACTGCCCCGCACCCAGGCTTAATTAACGCTCGACACCGGCCGCCCGGCCCACCCAGCACCACATAAACTTTTGGTTCTGCCTCCCCTGGGTCCCTAGGTTCGGGGTACCAGACCTGCACGTCTCGGGCCCCCGCACCCCGTGCTGGCAGCGAGCGACTCGGCTCCCCAAGACTAGCACAAAATGGAAACAATTGGAAAACGTATCCGATTCCCTTCCAGAGACAAACAGCAAATCGTTCGAAAATACCCCATCTCCTGCCACGTGCCGCTCTCCAAAAATGCAAAAGTTCTTTTTTTGTTTTTTGCATTTCATATGCATCAAGTTTCTTTTTCTCCAAAAAAGGCAAAAAAATGTTCTTAAATTTTTTTTCCTTCCATTTTAAAATGGGGAAGAGAGAAACGGGGGGAAAAATATGGTCGGTGACCAGAGAAGAGAGACAAGATGGTGAAGCTCAGGCACAACTGTGGGGAGGCAGCAAAAAGCTAGTTAGCCTGGGGTGGGAAGCGGCGGTGATTTTACCCCTTTTGCGCCCGAAAAACTGAGGCCCGGGACCCGGAGGCGGCAGTTAAGAGGCTCGCGCGGGACATGGTAAAGGTCTGGGGTCCCGGGAAGGGGCAGCGGGAGGGATTTCACCGAAGAAAGAGGAGCCCGCGGCGCCGGAGGGAGACAAGCTCGGCGTCGCGGCGGTGGCACTGCTGGGCTGAGACGGAGAGACGGGGGAGCCGCCGCCGCCGCCCGCGGAAGGCAAACTCGTTCTCCATCTCCAGTTTCTGCGCCAAAAAGTTTGCGGGTCGAGCCCGGGGAACTGTGGGTGCCCTCCGTGGGCCGCCCTGAGGCCGACGGCGAGCGGGGCCGGCTCCGGGAGAGCGGGCAGACGGAGAAACTTACCCCCCTTCTCCTTCGGCTGGAGCTCGGCAAGCGAGAGGCGGCGCTGGCGTTAGAGAGCGGCGGCGGCGCGGCGAAGGCTGCGAACACAATTGAAAGATGGCTGACACCGAGGCTTTCCCCTACACACGCCGCCCCGCCCCGCGCCGCGCGCCAGCCAATCACACACAATGGAGGGAAGGCTTGGTCCCGCCCCGGGCCCCCGCGCGCCCCGCCCCGCCCCTCCCCCCGCGCGCTCGTTTGTTGGCGCGCGCTCGCTCCTCCCCCGCGCGCCGCCCGCCCATTCCTCCCGCCGCCTCTCGCGGTGTGTACAAACACAAAAGACACGCCGAGGGGCCGCGGGGCCCGCTGAGATGCAGTCCTCCCTAATCTGTCCCCGACCCGCACTCCCTTCCCGCGGGGCGCAGGCGTCACAGTGAGCCCCGGAAGCCCAGCTTTGGGGTGCACAGAGGGGAGTGGGGGAGGGGAGGGCGGCGCAGGCTGCGGACCAGCGCCCGGCCTGCGGGGAGGGGCACCGCCCCCGCGCGCGCCCCCGAGCGCCCGGCCCGTGTGGGGGCGGGGAGAAGGCCGCGACCGTACGGTCGCCGCGCCCCAGTTGAAAACGCGCCCAAGCAGGAAGCTGGCAAGTAGAAGCCCAGTCCCGCGCCCACTTTCGGACCGCGCGGCGCGGCAGGGGCGGGGGACCCGCGGGCCTCTTCCCGCCTTCGCTCCCTGCCGAACGCCAGCCGGTCCAGAGGGTCGGGCCAAGTCGCCTGAGGACAAGTTGGTCGCGGACTCTAGCCCGGGAGAGGCGGGGCAGCCAGATGCAGCCTGCGGGGCAGTGCGGAGACTTGCCACCCTGTCGCAGGTGGTGGCAACTGTGGCGGAGGGTCAGGGCTCACCCTCTCCCTAGGCCGCGGTTCTTGGTGCAAGATGGCTGTATTTTGTAAGCCTCTGAAACAATGTGCAACACGGCTATCGCTGTATAAGCAGAGTGAGCCTTCCCAGCCCTTCACTGTTGGAGGATCGCTGTAGAAGTCTCGTGACATAGTCTAATGTTGTCAGCTACAAGAGGCTGAAACTGGAAGGTAGAAGGAAAAGCCGGTGTAGGGCTTGCTGTTTCCCGCTTTCCTACTGCTCAGTAGCTTGGGCAACGGACTGCCTAGCTCAAGTTCTCATTAAGTGACCCACAAACATCTGAACCATCCCCAGATGGTATTGACCAGGCCCCACAACTCTGTGTGAAGGCTTTCAGTAGAAGAGTCAGGAAGATCCCGTAGGGTACTGAAGGAGATACATTTCATAGATGGACTGTACTATATGTAATCTGAAGACCTCTGAAAGCAGTCTTATCATAAACATCACCCTGAAACAGACCTGTGGAAATCAGATATGAGAGAAGAAATGGATTTGTCCAAGGTCACTGACATGAGGAACAGACCCCAGAGAAACAAAAAAAATCCAGGCCTCCTGTTTCATTATTATTTAATGAGCGTTAAGTGTTGATGTGATGAACACATGCAATCTGCGATAGTATCCTAAAAGCACATATGCAAAAAGGCCTCCACTGAGCTGCCAGTGAAGAATTCCTATAATTTGAGCCAAGAAGCATTTTTTCCTCTCACTTGTTTTTGTTTTGTTTTCAGGAAACTAAAATATTTGTTGCTGGATTTATCCAAGAAGGCTGTTACATATCAGACATATCTTCAAGAAATGTTATGTTAACGTGTCATGGATAGCACTTTCTTTGTATGCTTGCTAGGTTTTCCCACACAT
The DNA here is from genome assembly GCA_030674055.1 of Rhabdomys pumilio. Taxonomy (NCBI): domain Eukaryota; kingdom Metazoa; phylum Chordata; class Mammalia; order Rodentia; family Muridae; genus Rhabdomys; species Rhabdomys pumilio. The sequence continues at coordinate 67,233,594 of JANHMN010000015.1, forward strand.
TCTAACTGGCTTTAAGCAGATATTTCTAAGGGATCCACGGACTGTCAGGTGAACTACTTCATGGAGACTGGGTTCTCTGAACCGACTAAAGTTGTCCATCTGTAACATGGAAGTAGTAGTATTTATTTGTGTGATGATAGTTCAGAAGCTCTTTCTGGAAATATGACTGGTTATCCTCTTTGTAATCAGGAGGTTTCCAAATTTGCCCTATATATTTGGCATGCCGCCTCTGCTCAGTACAGTTTGGGAAGACGGGATGTTGCAGTGAGCAGCACCAGTAACAGTCCTGCCCTGGAAGGACTTTCTCTGGAAGCATTGCCTTGCACAGGGAAGCTGCACTTGGCCAGGGGACAGGATGCTTTGGAGCCTTAAGGATGGCAAAAGACCGTAGCTAATGGAAATGGAGATTTCTTTTCAAGGATTCTTAAGGGGCACCAGAGGTTAGTCTTTTGTTGTTTTAGAGTCTCCCTGTGTAGATCTTAGTTTAGCCTGGAACTGACATGTAGACCAGCAGGCTGGCCCCCAACTCACAGGGATCTGCCTATTTCCAAAATGCTGGAATTAAAGGCACATGCCAACACACCCAGCTACCGGACTCTCCACTCTTGGAGCTCAGTTACCACCTCAACATTTGAGGTTTATCATAATGGAAAGAGGGGAACAAAAGCTTAAAATGGGTTAAAATCTTTGCCTAGAATAAAATAATTTTGGTCGATGATTAAGATTTGCTTATAAGGATAGGATAAATTGCCAAAGCTAGATATGAAGGTGCATGCCTGTAATCCCAGCAGTCCAGAATCGGACCCAGAAGGACGGTTGGGAGTTGGAGACTGGCCTGCTCTCCATAGGGCGTTCCAAATCAGTTAAGCCTACCTAAAAAGACTATATCAAAAATTCAAAAACAAAGAGTGTCAATCACTTCATTCTCTGTTGTCTGTTCACCAAGCACAAAAAAATACTGCTTGTTGGAGATGTTTCTGAACACTTACCACCCCTTTTTCTGAGGTGTTGATTTAAATCTGTCATTTGTTTGTTTATGGTCTGTTTCTTGCCAGTAAGAATATAAACTCTAGAAATAGTTTTGCCTGTTTCTTCTACTGAAGCATTGCCCTGCCACATATGTACTAACACATTGGTTTGGAGCCCTTTTTCTGCTAGCTGTAACCATTAGGAAGTCTCACCCACTCTCATGGAAGTTGTCATACACAAAGGTAGATAAAATAGCACAGTTAACTCCCATGTACCCATTATATTGACCTGTGACCATTCTTGTGTTCATTTTCACTGTTTTCGTTTTGTTTTGACAGGATCTCACTATGTAGCTCTGTCTGGCTTTGAACTCATGATCCTCTGCCTCACACTCTGGCATGTGCCAACACAAACCAGCTGTGTGAGCTTTTTGAATATCATAACCTATAGATTCTCCTGAGCTCATACTTTGCTGAAAAGTATATCCTTTGTCCTGTGGCCTCAGATCCTCACTTTTCTCCAGAACTCTCTCTTGCCCAGAAAATAGTGTCATCTGTTCAGGTGGTCAATCCAGCCAGTGTGGACCACCTCCTAGATAGTCTCTGCACAGGGTCTCATGCTGGCCAAGCATCCTCTTTGACCCTCCTGTCTCCATCTTCTGAGTGCTGGGAAACACTTGGGATGTTTGTTTGTTTGTTTGTCTGTTTGTTTTTGAAGACAGGGTTTCTCCATGCGGTCCGAGCTCCACCTACCACTGCCCCCCAGGTGCTGTGGTTGAAGGCCTGTGCCACCACAGCCTTGGCCACACTGGGTTTTGTATGGTGCTAGGATCAAACCCAGTGCTTTGTTCTAAGAAAGCACTCTGCCAACTGAGTTACATCTTTAGCTCTTTCTTCCCTTTCTTTGTTAGCAAATGCAAGCTCAGAATGGGATATGATTTAAAGCTGAGTCTGATCCCCAATAAAACATTTTTTAAGTATATGCTAAATACAGTTAAACTTTTTTTTTTTTTTAAGACAGTATCTCATGTAACCCAGGCTGGCCTGAAACTTAATGCATAGCTAAGTATGATTTTGTCTTAAACTTCTTATCCCCCTCCTTCCACCTCCCCAGAACTAGAATTACAGATATGTACCCACCATGCTGAGTTTTATTTGGTTCTGGGGCTCAAACCCAGGGCTTCTTGAATGTCAGTCAAGGAGTCTACCAACTGAGCTCAGCCACCAGCTAAAAGTTTTAAAGGGCACTGAATTTTTTCTGTGTGCATTGAGGTTTTGCCTGGGTGTATACAGTGCCTTCGTGTTCCAGAAGACACCAGATCCCCCAGGGGATGGTTGTAAGCCACTATGTGGGTACTGAAAATCAAACCCGAGTCCTCTGGAAGAAAGCTAGTACTCTTAAGCAGTGAACCATCTCTCCAGCCCCTAAAAGCTGTATTCAAATAATGATACAGGTCAAACTGTAGAATGTTTAAGAGTCAGTCTGCAGTTGCTTCGTGTACCACGGAAGTGGTGGGTCTACACACTACAAACTGAGGGGAGTACTGGGAGGATGCAGGAGATGTCCATCTGAGCCAGCCCTGTTTTTATTTGACATTTTCTTTATTTACATTTCAAATGTTTTCCTCCTTCCGCATCACCACCCCCCCCCCATGCCCATGTGCTTTCATTCGGGGCTGTGCCATGCTCCCATGGTGTCCCTCAGACTCCTTGGCTATGCTGGGTTATGCTCTCTGCTTCATAGACTTATGGCAGGGAGCTAGGCCAGAGCACCTTCTTGCCTGTGCTCAGTGCTTCATTTGGGTTCAGCTAGAGCTGCCCCTCATCTGTTTCCCAAACAATCAGGACCAAGAGACACAGAGTAAGCTTCCTCTGTTCAGGCTGATCTCCAGTGAGCATCCCCAGATGGGGCTACTCCCAACCAAAGACACGGGTCCCAAGTAAGGAGGAGGTCCTATCTCCTGGCACTGGCATGTCCCATAGTGAAGACCTCTGGGCTGTTCTGTTGTCTCTGTTCCTTGTCATTCCTCAGCTACCTCTGCACCATGTCTTCCTCAATCCAAACCCATGTGAAGCTCTGTCGATTTTTATGCTGGTTTCCTTCTTAGAAATGTAGCAGCTAGTGTGTTTGTTAGCTGGACTAAGGTCTTTTCTCTAGATTGTAAGTTTAACAAGGGGTGTCTGTGGTTTACTGTTCTCTATCAGCTTATACCAGACCTGCCTATGGCATCAACTGTAAGATATACCTCCCCTCCTCCCCCAGGATATCCAAATGTGAAAAACTGGGCCCCTCAGAGTCTGGTGTATTTCATCAGCAGGTGACCATTTCACTAGGGCAAACCAACATCATTTGTGTCCCATCAGTCTCAGTACTCACTAGGTGACTGATGGCTTCTGTTCTTGCCATTCTTTCCAGTTAAGAAAGCCTTGGATGGTAACTGTGCTCGCTGAGTAGACTAGAGATACCCTCCAGAAATCTATAAACTCATTTATGGATCATCCTGGTCCAGCTTAGATGATCTGGACAAGTGTGGATCTGCCTTGAGGAATAAGAGATGAAAAAACATGTTTTTGAAGCAGGAGCTCTGTACTCCAACCTAGCCTCTAACTTACAGCGTCAAGTTCTGGGACTATAGGTGAACCCAACCCATAGTGGCTCCACATGGCTTATAGTGAATCCAGGCACACACAGGGTTAGAGTGAAGTTCTCCATTCTTACCTTCTTCTTGAGACGCTGAGACTGAAACCCAAGGCTTCACACACACTGAACAGGTCTTAACACTGAGCTTAACAATGGGTTAAGGTAAGAAGAAAAACATGTAAACTATGACTTTGTTTCTTAACCAGTAAATTAAAAAAGAAGCAGGTAAACACTGCAGGAAAAGTGTCATTATGAGAAAAGAGGACTGTCTTTTTAAGAAGTATTCCCTAAGTAGTGGTGGTATATAACTTTAATCTCAGCCCTGGGAGGCAGAGGCGAGAAGATCTCTGTGAGTACTAGGGCAGCCTGCTCTAAATAGTAAATTCCAAGATGGATATAGAGAGAGACCTTGTCTCAAAAGAGAAAAAGAAAGTATTTCCTAAACTGAGTCTCGGCACCTGCCTATAATCCCCGCACTCGGGGTAGTGGCATCCCTAGTACATGAGAACTTGTCACAAACAAGTATTCCCTTTTGGAAGTTTTTAATGTAGAAAGTAGTGGCAGTGCAGGGCAGTGGTGGTGCACACCTCTAATCCCAGCACTTGGGAGGCAGAGGCAGGTGGATCTCTGAGTTCCAGGACAGCCAGGGCTAAACAGAGAAACCCTGTCTCTAAGAAGCTGTGTGTGTATGTGTTTGTGTGTCTCCTAGTCCCAAGGGATCCAGTGCCACCTTCTGGTCTCTAAGACACCAGATGTACATATAATGTACAGATAGACATCCAGTCAAAACACATAAAATAAATACAAAATTTAAAAATAGACAAAAATTTATTTTCTTCCCCCACAGGGTTTCTCTGTGTAGTCCTGGCTGTCCTGGAACTTACTCTGCAGATCAGGCTGGCCTCTAAGTCAGAGATCCACCTGCCTCCGCATCCTGAGTGTTGGGATTTAAGGTCTGTGCCACCACGGCTCAGCTCAATTTTTCTTTCTTCCCCAAGAACCAGACCAAGAAAAGCAGGGACGTAGCTCAGTAGTATAATAGCAGACAACCAGAGTGCGGGAGTCACTGGATTCTGTCCCAGCACTGCTGAGAGAGAAAGAAGGAAAAAGGAAGGAAGGAGAAAAGATCAGAACTAAAGCAGGTTCAGCCAGTGCTGACTTTTCCCATGGGGAGAAGGGGTTGAGTTTCCTTGTAGACTTGAGAATGAAACCAGAGTTCAGCGGCCACAGAAACAAGAACTCAGGGTACCTGGGACCCCAAAAGCACCTGGTGCTGTTTCCTTAATAGTCCAAGCAATGGGGTTCTCATTTTTCTAATATCAGAACAGAGAATAAGAGGTTAGAGAGATGGCTCAGTGGTTAAGAGCTCTTGCTGCTCCTCTAGAGGACCCAAGTTCAGTCCCCGGCACCCACATCAAGTGGTTGACAACTGCTTGTGATTCCAGCTCTTGGGGGGGGGGATACAGTTCCCTCTTCTACCCCTGAAAGACACCTGCACACAGTAGTACACACACCCACACACCATACAATACAATGCAAAACAATATGATACAACACAATACAGTACAATGTATTAAGAAAATAAAATTTTAAAAATAAAATAGGCTGGTTGTGGTGGTCTAAGTTTGTGATCCCAGCACTCAGGAGCCTGAGGGAAGATGATCAGGAGTGATGGAGGCAGCCTGGAACAGTGGTACAGACATACAACTCATGCTCAAGCTGTCCACCACCAAAACGTTTAGAGGCTACGGCAAGCCCGATGGTCCAGGTCTCTTATTCCAGCTACTCAAGAGGACTAATAGTTCAAGGCCAGCCTGAGCAATTCATTATTAAAACTGTCTCACAAAACAAAACAAAAATCTGAAATGGAGTGGGGCACGGCTCAGTGGCCTAAAGTGCTTATCAGCAAGCATTTAGGACCTGAATTCAGACCCCAAGCACCTACATAAAGGGCAGGTACAGCAGCAACATGTCTGTAAACTGAGAGGTAAGGAGAGGCAGGTCTCTGGAGCTCACTGACCAGCACCCCAGGTTCAATGAGAGACTCCATCTCAAAAGATAAGGAAAAGTCAAGTTTGATCTCTGCCCTCTACACTCAGCCCTGCGTGTGTGTGTGTGTGTGTGTGTGTGTGTGTGTGTGTGTGTGTGTGCGTGTGTGTGTGCACTCAAACACACACACACATCACATGTAGAAACAATATCTGAAACCACATGTTAGCTCACATTATCTATAGTATTAAGAATCCTTCCTTTCCTCTTTCCCCCTCTCTATTTCTGATAGAGTCTTGATATGTAGCCCATGCTGGTTTAGAACATAGGCTCTTCCTGCCTCAGGCTTTCAAATGCTAGTATTACAGGCATGTACTACCCAAACTGGCTTTTTACAAGCTTTATTTGATTAAAGTTGATCAAAGTTATTAGAAATACATGTTTTATAACTTAAAAGTAGCCACATTCAATATTTTTTTTTTTACCTAATAAGAATTGGTAGCTGGGTGTAGTGGTGCATGCCTTTGATCCCAGCACTTGGGAGGCAGAAGCAGGTAGATCTCTGGGTTTGAAGTCAGCCTGATCTACAAAGTGAGTTCCAGGACAGCCAGGGCTACACAGAAAAGCCTTGTCTCAAAAAAACTGGGAAATATTTGAACTAATGCGCCGCTTCGTTAGTCATCAGGATAATGCAAATAAAACTGTTTTGAAGACTGATGAGATGGCTCAGTGGGTAAAGAGGCTTGCTGCCAAGCATGAGGACCTAAGTTCTATCCCCAGAAGAGACTCTACTCCGGGAGGTTGTCCTTTGACCTCCATGTGTTTGTTGTGCACTATTTTCTTCATTTTCAAGCATGTGAAGCAAAAATAAGCATTCTCTTGGGGTCACTAGCCTTTTGTCCAGCCCCACTGTTTGACCTGGGCATGCTCACCAACTCCACCATCCACTGCCAGAATGGCACGCATTGTGTCTTCATGTTGTGTCTTCAAAGTGATATTTTCAATACTTAAAGGCTTTCCAGATATTCATACCTTTGATACGCAGCAATTTCTCTGATGCTTTTGAGATAAAGCCAAAGATTTGTATATGTCCTATGTATACATAGGACATGAAAGTAAAAAGGGAACTCTTAAGAAGAGAGGAAGAAGTCTAAGAGGAGGGGGAACCAGAGCATAATAAGATATTTATGTCATGAGAGCAAAAGGGGGAACTATCTCAGGGGAAGAAGGGGCCAGGGGAGGCAGTGGGGTTGGATAAAAACAAACTATAATTATATTTATATAATATATATTACATATATATGTAAGAATGTATAAATGAAGCTCATTACTTTATATGCTAGTCATTTTTTTAATTGGCCAATTTTTCTAGTGTATTACATAAATATAGTAAAGAACTTCACAGCTGGATATGGTGGCACACACCTTTGATCCCAGCACTCAGGAGACAGAGGCAGGTGGATTTCTATGAATTGGAGATCAGCCCTGTCTAGTAGGCTAGCTAGAGCTACTTAATGAGACTCTGTCTTAAAAAAAAAAACCCAGAAACCAGGCAGTGAAGACTCATGCCTTTAATCCCAGTACTCGAGAGGCAGACACAGGGAGATCTCTGTGAGTTTGAGGCCAGCTTGGTCTACAGAGTGAGTTCTAGGCCAGGCAGAGCTGCACAGAGAAACCCTGCCTCCCCACCAACAAAAATAAATTAATATAGAATAAAATATATCCATATCTTTGTGTGTGTGTAGGTGTGTGTATAGGTGTATGCATAGGTGTACATGGAGGTCAGAGGTCAACATTCAGTATTTTCCTCAATTGCTCTTTGCCTTATTTTTTGAGACAGGATTGTTTACTGACCCTGAAGCTTGCTGATAGGTTAGGGTCTAGCTAAGAAGCCCTGGGGATTAGGATTACACAGTGCCTAACTTTGTACTTGGATGCTGGGGAGCTAAACTCTGAGGTTCTCATGGTTGTGTGGAAAGTCCTTTAGAGGCTGGGCCATCTCCTTGGCCCTTGAATGCATATACTAAAGAATGTAAATGATGATGCATACTGTTAAAAGCTGTCAGGCTGAGAGTATAGCTCAGTGGTGTGTGCCCTGGCTCAGTCCCCTCACACTGAGGGGCAAGAAAAGCTGCAGTAATTGTGTTTGCTTGCTTGCTGTGTGTTAAAAAGGAATAGTACCTAGACAGAAGAACAAGCCTATGGTGAATGACACACTTCCATGGGTTTCCAAACGACTGGCACTCAGGAAATGCCCCTTAAGTCTTTCCTTCTCCACATGTAGGGCTACTGTTTTACAGGCACTGAAGGACAGGCTAACTCAAGCTGGAGACTCACCACAGGGTACTGGAGCTCAGTCACTCTGCTTCCTTTGAACATGGTTTTCAGAGCTACTAAGTGAGATCAGAAAACTTGCACTGGCTGGAAGCATAGTGCAAGGGCTTCTCTCCTTAAAAACAAAACACCAGCAGCAATAAAACTGTGGTGGCACAGGCCTGTAATTCTAGCATTCTAGAGAGAGGGAAAAGGGGGAAGATTGTCTCCAGCTCAAGGCTAGCCTGGAATACATATTGTGTTTTAGGCTAGCCTGGGCTATTAAAAAAAAAAAAAAGACAACCACCACCACAAAGACAAGCAACAAGAACAAAACAAGAACTTGAGCAGTTTAAACATCACACTTTAACTTGTCAGCTTAAATTCAGCATCTACTTTTCTGTATATTGTTCATTGAGGAGTGAGGGTTGCTGTTCACTAACACTAACCTGAATCGACTCAAAGCCCTGTCAGCTTCCGTGTGTTGATGCTGAATGACAGAGGCCAGCACTCTTATCAAATGAACTATGTGTCCCACCATGAAGATTTAGGTCCATGGTAGAGCCCTTACTGAACAAACACAAGATCCTGGGTTTCATCTTCAGCACCACAAAAGTTTAAAACAAAACAAAACAAAACAAAAAACGGCAGAAGTCAATAGAGATGAACCGGGAGGGAAGCTGAGGACCCTGAAGCACAGAAAACTGAAAGAAGCTTCTTTTCCTGTCCCACCCAGTCCCCTGGGGCGCCATCAGTTGTCTCTGTTTCCTGCTCTTTGAATCTGAGATGGCCAGCTGTGTCCCCAAAACACCGGCTGCTAGTACCTCCCTTTATCCAGGCTGGCATCAGGGGCACCTGTTCCTTGGTCCCCCTCCCAGTGCCTATCCACACAGAATCTACTAGGATTTAAGAGGACTTTTGGCTTTGTTCTTACCTCCCATGTAATCCCTGACACAAACATTTAGAGATGTCTGAAATGAAACATTTTGCCAAGAATTCTTTCTGCTCTCTCCACTGGAGTGTTAACTGTGCTGACACCCGCCCTGTTTCCTACCTGGCTGTGTGATTACTCAGGTTACTGCCTGCAGCCTCTCTTTCCCTCAGCATCTTTTGGTCAAGTAGCAAGGAAACCTGTAAAGTGGGGCCCAGAAAGGTGTTTGCTGCCAAGTCTAATGACCTCAGTTCCATCCCAGAGACTCACAGGGTAGAGTCTAAGTTATCTATGGCAAATGTGTGCCCACCCACAAATCTCCCTGTAAATAAATAAATGTAAAAATGCTACTTTAAAAAGGCAAAGTAATAGGAATGAGACACACTGCAAGAGAGCAGGGCTTTATTTAAAGTACTCAAAGGCCTGTTTGCTCCTTTAATCTTCCTGACAGCTATGAAACAAATCCTGTGATTATCACTCCCACTTTGCAGATGAGAAAACTGAGGCACAGAGACAAAGTTACTTGTCCAAGGTCAGAGAAGAATGATAATAAGGATTCAGACTAGTCAGGCTGGCTCCAGAGTTGGCGTTTTGAACCTCTCATTATTTTATCATGATAAACCCCAGCAATGCATAGTAGCCTGCGTAAGAGAGCAGAGAGAACTTTATTCTTAAAGGACAGAGGCTATCTTTCCGGAAGAATGATTTATAAATGTAATTCTGGAGCCTCGCACAGACTATCACCTCCCTGTCCATTGAGAACAGAGTCAGGTGTGACTTCTACTTTCTTTTATCAAGAAAAAAGTTTAAGAAGGCCAGGCAGTGGTGGCACACACCTTTAATCCCAGCACTTGGGAGGCAGGCGGATTTCTGAGTTCAAGGCCAGCCTGGTCTACAGAGTGAGTTCCAGGATAGCCAGGACTACACAGAGAAACCCTGTCTCAAAAACTCAAAAAAAAAAAAAAAAATTAAGAAGTCCTAGGTTATATGGTCCATTTGCTGTTTAGTTCTGGTGAGGATTGTGGTGAATCATCACAGAGCCAGGAGTCTTGAGCAGAGAGAAAGAGAGAGAGAGAGAGAGAGAGAGAGAGAGAGAGAGAGAGAGAGATCACGTGGTAAGATAGGAACTAAAAGAAAGATTCAGGGCTGCAGAGATGGCTCTGCAGTTAAGAGCACTGACTGCTCTTCCTAGAGGACCTGAGTTCAATTCCCAGCAACCACATGGTGACTCTCAACCATCTATAATAGGATCCAATGCCATCTTCTGGTGTGTCTGAAGGCAGATACAGTGGACTCATATACATAAAATAAATAAATCAAGAGAGAGAGAGAGAGAGAGAGAGAGATTGATTAATTCAGGAGTAAGCTTTATTTCTTTTAGGAATTCATTCATTCATTCATTCATTCATTCAATGGTACTGGATATGGAACCTAGGCCTTGCTCAGGCTAGACAAGTGCTTCTGTCTTTTGTATTACTTAGCTATGTTTCTCGTTGCTGTGTTTAAATACCTGACAACCTAAAGGAAGGATTTGCCTTAGCTCACAGTTTCAGAGGGCTCAGGTCATCCTGGAGGAGAAGCCATGATAGAGAAGGACAGTTTACATCTCTTCTCCCATCCGGGAAGCAGAGAAAAGAGCTATAAAGGGAGGTGCAGCAGATACAGACCCGAGGACGGGTGCCTAGCGACTCCTCCCTCCCCCAGGTAAGCCTATCTCTCACCTTCACCGTAGTGGAGGTGGAGAGAGAGCTGAGTGTGTGCAAGAAGCTCACGAAGGCTTGAGTGCATGTTGGCATGAACACAGCCATGTCAGGAACCCCAGTGCCTTAGACACATGGAAATGACAACACCTTGCCCAGACAGTCTTGAGAAATGGCAATGCCTCTCTCTGGTCCAAGTATAGATGTTACAAACAATTGACAATTGACCTTTATCTAAAACCATTGTATGCAGAAACTACCAACCACATCTTCCTCTTTCCGAGTGTTCACAACCTAAGACCTCCCCTACAGAGAATTCCTACTGAGATTAGCTAACCCACCTCATTGTTCAGCTGTAAACTATAAACCTGGCTCCTTCCTCAGATATATAAAATAAATAGGCTGTGTCTTCGTCAAAGTGCACACAGCCCACCTGATACAGCTTTTCTGTATATGTGTTTCTTCATCCCATGTCACTCCAGTAAGGTCCATCCCTAGGCTGTACAGGTCATGACTTCTCACCACTTCCTCATACTATCTTAGGATCAACCCCCTGTGAGAAGAATCCATTCAGCAGGTTGGAGCCCTCAGGATCTGTCTCTGGGGGTGACCTGACCAACAAGCCCTGTGTGTGCCTTACTAATTGCCTAGGTGTTTTTAATCCAATCAAGTAGACAATCAGGATTAGTCATCATACCTTTGTAATAAGAAAAATGATACATTTAACATGAGCATAAAGGGAACAAGAAAACACTGGTGCTGAGGATACCTTGCTCAAATTGGAAACTTAGAGGACAAGAGGGTGCGTGTGCTTGTTCCTATTGTCAGGTTGGCACAGCATAGCATCATCTAAGATCATCTCAGTTGAGGGATTGCCCAGATCAAATTGGCTTGTGGCCCTGTCTATGAGAGAGCTTCTTGATTGACAGGTGGAGGAAGACCTAGCTTGTTGTGAGCAGCAAGGTCCTCAGGCAGGTGTGCCTGCTCTTTAAGAAAGCTGGCTAAGCTGCACATGGGCCATTGAGCAGCACTCTGTTGCTTCTACCTTGAGTTCCTACCCTGGCTTACCTTAATGATGGATTGTGACCTAGAAACGGAAGCCAAATGAACCCTTTCCTTCCCTCCCATGCGGCTTTTTGTCAGAAAGATTGTTTTGTTACAGCACCAGAAAAATTAGAACACAATGCTTTCTTATTCTTGAGTTGGCAGCTGCCATGATGCTTGTGAGGACTAGGCTCCCAGTATATCCTTGGTGGAGTGACTAAGAGCCGCCTTCCTACTCAGAAGGTAGCGTTTCTATTCCTACAATTCCTCAAATCACTTGTCAGTAGTTTGTATGTAAGATACGTTGATTTCATCTAAGCAAAAATATCTTGTTCCTAAGGGGTGGGGTAGACTCAGGAGGGATGCAAAGGGGATTTCATTTTATCTTATTGTAGGGAAAACAGCTTGTCTTTTTTCATTGTCCCTGGAAGTACCAGAGGAGATCGGTCAGCAAAGGGAACTAGGTACTATCAGAAGCCCATAATGCACCAGGAACATCCCACCCAGCGCTTGAGGTAAAGGGCACGTGAGCAGGAGCCTCAGCCTCCAGCACCCAACTGGTCCCGGAGACCAATGGCTGTGTTAGTTCTACTTATAGTCTACTTCCTGCCTGCACTTCCAGCCCACACTTCCGGTCTCGTGGAGCCACACCCAGGGTTGTCACAAGACTAAGGGAAGCTTTTGGTGAAGAGGCTAGAATGCCTTTTAGCTGCCTCCTTCTTCTTCTTCCTCTTCTTCTTCTTCTTCTTCTTCTTCTTCTTCTTCTTCTTCTTCTTCTTCTTCTTCTTCTTCTTCTTTTTCTTCTTCTTTCTTCTTCTTCTTCTTCTTCTTCTTTTTTTTGGTTTTTTGAGACAGGGTTTCTCTATGTAGTCCTGGCTGTCCTGGAACTCACTCTGTAGACCAGGCTGGCCTCGAACTCAGAAATTCGCCTGCCTCTGCCTCCCAAGTGCTGGGATTAAAGGCGTGCGTCCGGCCTTTTAGCTGTCTTCACTTGAAGGTATAATGGCGTGGAGATGATGAGGCCTTCTCTATGTCCTTTCCCCTTGGTTGTCAGAGGACATTGTTGAAGAAATCTCACTGGAGTTGCTCCAGATACACGACTGGTCCTAAGAGGGCATAGAAAACCCCTTCCAACTGCCAAGAGCTGTAGGAGAAAGCACAGTGGTGTGTGAGGGCCTGGTTGTATCCTCTTCATCTGAATTGGGTATGGTACGGTTCTGTTCCGGCTTTAGCTTGTGCCTGGGAATGACTAACAGAATAGGTCTGGGCAGCCACACTAGTCAACACAACCCCCAGCCCCCGCAGTCCTCCGGGGCTGGTGAGCCCTGCTCAAGAGAACTGGCTTTGTTTGGATCTTAGTGAGTAAGCTACAGGTGCTCAGTTTTTGGGCGTGGTCTGCTTTAGTCACTCACTATCACCTCAAAGGGCTCCAATCTCAGACCCGTGCGGTATTTTTCCATGAGTGAAAAGGCGTGCCCCCTTCAGAGAACTATGGGTGGATGCTATAGTCTCTGGGTGAATGTGGAGACCCAGTGTTTCTAACGTGATTGCATCCTGAATTCCTGTCCAATTCCCAAGGTACTGCTGTTAGATGTAGAGAGAGCCTGTTTCCCACGTTGGCTCTTTCTTCTCTATATCTGAAGGAGTGATTCTGTCCAGTCGCCTACAGAGCCTGTCAGCAGCATCGCTAATATGGCTTCTTGTACAACGGCTGGGCTCTGTAAACCCGCCTCTTGTTCCATTTTCAACTTCAGGCTGGGTGAACACTACCAAAGGGACAAAAGAGAATGAGCATTATCTAGGGACCATACTCACAGAGCCTCACACTCACAGTGTGTTTCCTGGATTCCCGAAAGAGGTGTGCTGCAGATAAAATGAGGTGTCTTGTTTCAAACAACAGGAAGATAATGACGGGGATGGGATGGGAGCCTAAATGATACTTCTGTGGATTCCCCACGTAGGAACACGAATACATATATACAAATACTCCCAGAGTTCGGGCTTACCGTCTCTCCATCTAACCTACTCTTTCAGTCCTTGCTAGCTGGCCTCACGTAAGTCACCCGGTGTGGGTGGATCATTATCTCCTGGGAACTGCTCCCAGGGACCTGACATTCCATTTCAGAATGCGGAAGGCATGTTCCCAAGACCAAGGGCTTCCTTAGGGCTGCAGTTATGCTTCACTGCGTGCCGCGATCACACATGAATTTGTGGTCTTGACTTGTACCCTAACAGGTTGGTGGTCTCGCATTAAATACGTGGAATTTAAGCATTTAGTATTTGTCTTTCTGTAACCAAGTTGTAACCTTGCACCTCTGGAGCTAAGGAGGCAGCTGTCAGAAGTGTTCTACCTAGAGCCCATCTCTTTCTCATTCTCAGATTTGGATATTGGCAAAGGCACTAAACGCACAGGTGCCAATTAGGAAATGAAAATCCAGTCATTACTCAGAGAATAAATATTTCAACACACTGTCTCTCAAGCTGTAATTAAAGGCAGGGAGCTTTGTTACTGGGAGGACAAAAACCAGAGAGGCAGACAACTACTTTTGGAGTTGTTCTTATCTTCAATGTAATCTACTACTTACAGTTCATCAGCTGAAATAAAACACCATAAATCAACACGTTTGAGAAATGTCTTAGAAGAAGCAGGGAAGAAATGGAAGAGATGAGAGCAAAAGAAAAAAGAGACTTTGCTCCTGCACAATGATTAAAGGAGAGGGGGAATAATTAAAACCCACAGGCTTTGTATCACATGTTGAGAGGTAGGACATTTTAGTTGGCCCCGATTTCACTTTTCATTTTGTTATGTCTTCTAGAGTAGATTATACAGGAACATGTGTGTGCACTAATGGAATTTATTATACATTTCAAGGTTTCTATTATTTCACACATGACAAGTTAAATATGGCAGAATATATGTGTGTGTTTGTGTACATACATATGTACATACATATATACTTAGTGAGGGATCCTTAAATCCTTAAATATCCGTGAGGGATTTGTTGTCTGATCTCTGGGGATACCAGATACATATCTGGGGATACAGCTGTAGATGGCCAAGCCCCTTATGCAAAATAATGTGATATTTGAATATAACCTATCCATATCTTCTCGTATACTTAAATCATTTCTAGATTAATGTAAATAGCAAATACAATGTAAATATTGTGCAAATGGTTGGTTGTTATGATGAATTTTTTTAGAGACTGATAACAAGAAAAATGTATATTAGTCATACATGTGGTAAAAACCTGCAATCCCAGCCTTTGAGAGGCAGCAGCAGGAGGGCCACAGTGAATTTGAAGCTGCCTGGGCTACCGGGTGAAATTGCATTTAAAAACAAAAACAGAAAGAAAGAAAAAGATTTTTTTAACAATATTATTTCTGATTTTTTTAAAAAAAGATTTATTTATTTCACTTATACACTGTGGCTGTCTTCAGACACACCAGAAGAGTGCATCTGATCCCATTACAGATGGTTGTGAGACACCATGTGGTTGCTGGGAATTGGACCCAAATGGAATTCAGAACCTCTGGAAGAGCAGTCTCTTAACAGCTGAGCCATCTCTCCAGCCCAAAAGAATGTTTCTACATAATGCCAAACCAAAGTTTCAGGTTGCAAAAAAGACAAATGAAAAATCTTGTGTTTACTTGGTTTGTTTTGTTTTGTGTTTTGTTTCTCTGTGTAGCCCTGGCTATCCTGGAACTCACAGAAGCCGGTCTGCTTCTGCCTCTCAAGTATTGGAATTAAAGACATGCACTACCACACTAGGCTAGACAATGAAATCTTAAAGAGAATCGTTGGCAGAGCTTCAGTTTGGTTCAGTAGTTAAAAACACTTGCTGCTCTTCCAGAGACCCACATCAAACAGTTCCCTGCTATGTGTGACTCTGGCTCCAAGGCTCCCCTTCCACACTTGCATGCATGTGTACACACCCACATACAGATACACACAATTAAAAATAACAATGCGCCGGGCAGTGGTGGCGCACGCCTTTAATTCCAGCACTTGGGAGGTAGAGGCAGGCAGATTTCCGAGTTCGAGGCCAGCCTGGTCTATAGAGTGAGTTCCAGGACAGCCAGGACTAAACAGAGAAACCCTGTCTCAAAAAAAAATAAAATAAAATAAAATAAAATAAAAATAAAAATAAATAAAAATAAAAATAACAATGCTTGCTTCGGCTTCTGTGCAAGACCTCCGTACAAGAATGATACACAAACTTGTAAAGTGTTCCATATTTAAAATATTGCTACAATGATGATGATGATGAAATCCTTTTTAAAAAGAAGACAATTGACCAAATGTCCCAAACATTGAATTGTGATTTTTTTTTTCATTTTTATGGGTTTAGGGGAGGACCACATACCATGTATATGTAGAAGCCAGAGGACGATTTGTGAGAGTTGGTTCTCACCTTCTAGGATTTGAGTCCTGGTGATTGAACTCCAGTTGTCAGCCTGGGTGGCAAGTACCTTTACAAATGAGCCATTTCACCAGCCCTGAACTTTTGATATCTTAAGAAGATAGCTAATCAAATACACTGGGAAAGTGAATTTAAGATTAATTCTTTCAATGCTTTTTTTGGGTTGCATGCATGACTGGCCCTCCATATAGATAGATTCTGTGTCTACAAATCATACTAACAGTGGACTGGAAATAGAGGAAAAGCCAGTCTGTGTGGTACAGAATTTAGGAGACTGAGGCAGAAAAGATTAAGAGTTTTAGGGGGCTGGAGAAAGGGCTCAGTATTAGCTGAACTGCTCGTGCAGAGGATTTGAGTTCAGTTCCAGGTAGCTCACGATTGCCAGTAATTCTAGCCTGGGGCCTGGGTGCAACTGACTCCTCTGGCCTCCTGAGCAGCTCACATGCACTTAACCCACACATAGACTCACACATGATTAAAAATAATAAAATCAGGGCTGGAGAGATAGCTCAGCGGTTAAGAGCACTGGCTGCTTTTTCAGAGGTCATGAATTCAATTCTCAGCATCCTCATGGTGGCTCACAATTGTTACTGCAGTTCCAGGTGATCCAGTGTCCTCTCCTGGCCTCTGTGGGTACTAGTCACAGGCAAACTGCTATATACATATAATTTAGGGGGAAGGATATAAGGAGGGTGTGGTGAAATAGTTCAGTTGGAAGAAAGCCTAGCATGCATAAAGTTCTAGTTTCAGTGCCTAGCACTAATAAAACCAGACACAGTATGCATGCCTGGAATGCCAGTACTCGGGAGGCAGAGATAAAAAATGTAACTTAATTCTCACCTGCACCCTGACTGGACTACAGGAAACTCTGTCCCAGGAAAGGGAAAAAAGACCCTAATGTATGTTTTATGTTTAAGGGCTACATAATGGTTAGCTAGGTGTCCTGACACGTGCCTTTAATCCTAGCTCTCTGGAGGCAGAGCAAGGCAGATTTCTGAATTTGTGGCCGTCCTAGTCAACATAGTGAGTTCCAGGCCAGACAGAGTTACACAGGCTGGGAGTGGGGGAGCTACATAATGAAATACGTAGGAGTGATTTGGAATCATTTATAATGATATAAAAGCAATACTGCCGTTTGTGTGTCAATAGCTGGGTGTGGTAAAGGCTGACTAGAATCACAACAAGGAAGTGTTGTAACATCTTGTTAAGGGCCTAGTGTTGTTGGTCCACTCCTTTAATCCCATCACTCAGGAGGTAGAGGCAGGCAGATCTCTGTGAGTTCAAGGCCAGTCTGGTCTATAAATGGAGTTCCAGGACAGCCAGGGCTACACAGAAAATCCCTGCCTCTAAACAAACAGAACAGAATAGAACAGAACAAAAACAAGGCCCCAAAATCTTGTTAAGTGTTAATCCCCAGATGAGCATATACAAAGGTTTATTGTTCTATTCTGTCTGCTTTTATATATTTAAATTTCTTACATGGTAAAAGGTTTTTTTAAAAACCCTTAATTAAGACAATTGGTGTGTTTGGTTTGTTTGCACTTGTAGAGTGTGAACAGAATGAAGAGAAAGCTTTACTGCTGCAGACTGTTCCTTGACCCCAAGCTGGCATGGAGTCGGCAAAGAGGCTGCTCACACTGCCTACCCGGCTTTTCATTCCTTGGGTCTGCTCAGGGTCTCAGTAATCCGAACTTCGTTGAAGCTCAAGGACCATGTTATTAAAGTTGAGAGAAAAACAACAGGGCAAGCAATCATAGGCCTCAGTTGCTGGCCAGAGGAAGGATACAGTGAAGAGGGAGAGAGAAGACCATGCCTTCTGGAGTTGGGATCCCAGAATGACAGCAAAGTTAGCAGTGGAGGGGGCTAGCAGCTGCCCATCGGAAGGAGAGCATCGGGTTTAGGAGACATAGAAAGCCTGGAGGACTTAGGCAGCATCTGACGGAGAAATAGAGAAAGGAATGGAGAGAAGGGAAGGAAGGAAGGAAGGAAGGAAGGAAGGAAGGAAGGAAGGAAGAAGAGTGGGTTACACATTCAAACAAAAGTCCATTCTAAACTCCTCCTTGTCCATGAGTCTGTGTACATGTACAAATGCATTGCCGAAGGGAAGGACAGCACAGAGACGCCGAGGAAGCAATCTGTGTGACTCATCTGAAGGCCAGATATTAGCACTCTTGGTGGCTCCCTTTCAATTTACACTAGTCATACTCTGTTATAGAACAATTTTTATATCATTATGTCATGCACATACTTTTATGTAGGGTATTGGTTCTAATGCTTTGAATTAATCCAGCCCTCAAAGTCGGGAATCTGCATGTCCAAATGCTGAAGATCCTTGTCTCTAATTGTTTTTCCAGACAGGGTTTCTCTGTGTAGCCCTGGCTGTCCTGGAACTCACTCCGTAGACCAGGCTGGCCTTCCAATTGGTTTTTGATTGATCAATAAAAAGCCAAAGGCCAATGACTAGCAGGTAGACTGAGGCAGGACCTTTGGATCTGTGCAGGCTAGGGTCTGGGAGAGAGGAAGGAGCAGAGATGGCCATGAAGGAGAAGAAGACCAGGCCTAAAGGCCTGCAGACATGTGAGAGCCAGGGAGAGTGGCCACACGGGACACTTCCCCAATTGTGTTTGGGGTGGCAGTGATAATATAGATTTTAAAAGATGCTAACTCAGGAGTACTGGAGAGGAGTTTTTAGTAGCAGCAGGTAGGATTAGAAATTTCCAGCAATGCTGGGCTGTGATGGCACACACCTTTAATCCCAGCACTTGGGAGGCAGAGGCAGGTGGATTTCTGAGTTCGAGGCCAGCCTGGTCTACAGAGTGAGTTCCAGGACAGCCCGGAACCAGTCTCTCTATACAGAGAAACCCTGTCTAGGGAAAAAAAAAGAAAGAAAGAAATGCCCAGCGGTGTATTAAAATTAACTGGTCTGTGTGTGTGTGTGTGTGTCCTGAGAATCCAGAGAGCTCCTGGGCAGGTGCAGCGATCGTGCACAACCTGCTGGGAGCAAATCAGTTTAGCCAACTACTGCTACAGCTTTTTGGGTTTTTGTTTGTTTGTTTGTTTGGTTGGTTTGGTTTTTTTGTTTTTTTGTTTTTTTGTTTTTTTGGTTTTTTTGTTTGTGGGTTTGTTTTTTTTTTTTTTTGCCTTGTTCAGCTTTTTGAAAATCATCTTATTTGTAATGTTTTTGTTTTTATTTTATTAGTGTTCCGGTTGACATGCATGTATGTATGTGTACCTTATGTGTGCCTGGTGCCCTTAGAAGCCAGAAGAGGGCATAAGATTAGAAATAGAGTTCTGGGCTGGAGAAATGGCTCAGCAGTTAAGAATGCTGACTCTTCTTCCTGAGATCCTGAGTTCAATTCCCAGCAACCACATGGTGGCTCACAACCATCTGTAATGGGATCTGATGCCCTCTTCTGGTGTGTCTGAAGACAGTGACAGTGTACTCACATACATAAAATAAATAAAATCTTTTTTTTTTTGTTTGTTTGGTTTTTTTTTGTTGTTGTTTTTTCAAGACAGGGTTTCTCTGTGTAGCCCTGGCTGTCCTGAAACTCACTCTGTAGACCAGGCTGGCCTCGAACTCAGAAATCTGCCTGCCTCTGCCTCCCAAGTGCTGGGATTAAAGGCGTGCGCCACCACCGCCTAGCAAATAAAATCTTTAAAAAAAAAAAAAAAGAAAAGAAATAGAGTTCTGGGTCATGAACGGTTGTGAGGCGCTGAGAAGCGACTGCTGCAGGAGCTACCTCTGTAGGTCTTGATTTTTTTTTGTCTTTCTTTAAAAGGCAGGGTCTTAAAAGGCCCCATATGAATGACTTTGAACTCCTTATGTAGCAGAGGTCAGACTCAAACTCCTGATCCTCTTGTCTTTACCTCCCAAATTTTGAGATTACAGAATTATATCCAGATGGTACCACACTTAGCCTACACTGTGAACTTCTTAAGAGCAAAGACTACACTGAACACAGTACTTCTTTGTTTAGCCCAGATTCCACCCATAGCTATGTACTTAGGCAATTTCATTTCCCCTACAAATTGGATATATATATATATATATATATATATATATATATATATATATGTGTGTGTGTGTGTGTGTGTGTGTGTGTGCGCGCGCGTGTATATGCATATGCATATGTATATAACTACATGATCTGAGGCTGGGGTTAAAGGTCAGTGGAAGGGCATATATTTAGCATGCACAAAGCCCCGAATACCATCCCCAGTACCATGAAACAGAAATACAATACATTCTGGGATAAAACCTGCAGGGCACAGAGGTAAGCAAAGAAGTCTCAGTAAGAAGCAGCTGAAGTTCGAATGTCTATTTACTTCCAAACAGTGCCATGAGAATAATTAATGTTTGTCCATGTCTTTGAGATCCTCAGATGAAAGGACGCTCAAAGAGTCTAGAATTATTATGGATCCCATGACTCTTTCAAAGGCTCAGAACACGTTTCACAGCACTGGTCATGTTTTTGCAGACTGGGAAGCAGCCAGGACTGCTCCTCCAATGGTGGCTGAAAGGTGGTCTCCCAGCAGGTTTGCAGTGTTCAGGGAAAGTCGTTTTCAAAATAAGGCTGGAGATAAGGAGGATCTAAAGCAAACAAACCCTTGGCTTCCTGAGCAAAGTGAACTGGAGACTTGGGGAGGAGTCTTTCAGTAGGGAGCTGTTGGCCTCTGGGCATGGTAATCTGGCCTGGAGCCTAATCCCATGTCCTGTGTGGCCTCAGCTACTGACTCCCAGATGTGAGAGTCATCCTGAGCCTACCTGGACTAGAGGCCACATGATCTAACAGGCCATCACAGCTCAAAGTGGTTTTGGATTTGAGGATACAGACTTGAGAGTCCTGATCCTTAGGAAGTTTTATGGAGCCCACTCTGTGCTCTCTCCCACTTCCTGCCTCTTCCTCCCTCTGTCCAGTCCCCTCACCCTCTTCTTCTGGATAATACAAGTGGTCTCCTTTTAAATTTTTATTATGTGTGTGTATGTGTGTGTGCATGTGTGTGTGCATGCTATAGCATGTGTATAAAGATCAGAGAACCTGTGGGAGCTGTTCTTGTGGAAACTTGTGGGAATTCATGTTCTCCTCTACCATGTGAGTGAGTTCTGGGGATTGAACTCAGACCATCAGGCTCATCTGCAGGCATTTAGTGATCAGTTGACATTCTGCTGTGACTCGAACTAGAGAAAGTCACTTCGGCCTTTATGCATAGGTTTTCTCCAGCCTCCACGTCTGGTGTCTTTCCTCTTTGCTCAGTCCCGGCATCCTTGTTTTGGTTGACTTGGGTTGCTACCACTTCAGCAGCAGTGCATTAGCCATTAACAACATCTCTGCACCCAAAGCGGTGACTGCTCGTGTTGCACGGGAGAAAAGAATTCCAGAGCTTCTGCAGGCCCTCACAGATACAGAGTTATAAGGAAGCAGTAAATCGTAAGATGCTATTAGGGCGTGTCTCAAATGGGTTGGAAAAAGATCAAATGCTTTCACCTGTGATCCAGGAAAGAGGGAAGGAAGGAAGGAAGGAGGGAGGGAGAGAGGGAGGAAGGGAGGGAGGGAAGGAAAGAAGGAAAGAAAGGAAGTAGGAAAGCAGGGCTTGGCCTGACAGGCCTTAGACCTCCTGTGATCATAAGCCAGCCACTCTTGCTTTGCATTTTGAGGAATGAAACTCTACTAGACAAAGAGTCAAGACAACGTTCACTGCAAAGCTCACTTTCTCAGCCAGGCAGGCTTGGCATTTTCTGTTCTTTGAGGGACAACTTTGGTTAGGCTGTTGAGTGAGATCAGGCATTCCCAGGCTTTCATCCTTGGCATGCCCAGAAAGCCTGTGATTTAATAAAAAGAGCAATAATGAGGTCACAAAAGATTCCATCCCCAACACTAACCTAGAGTGTGTAAGTTGTTTAATGTTTGCTGCTCTTTCATGCACCTGCTTCCTGCCTCCTACATTTGATGGATTATAGGCAATGCTAGATAGATAGATAGATAGATAGATAGATAGATAGATAGATAGATAGATAGACAGACAGACAGACTGATTGATCGTATCATATTTAAGGACAAAAAATATGCACAAAGTCACAGGTTTTTGTTTTGCTTTGGTTTTGGTTTTGAGACAGGGTTTCTGGGTAGCCCTGGCTGCCCTGTGTTGCAGGAGATATTTAAAATGATGGCATTCAATCTGGCTTTTATTAATCAGCCGCCATGTTCCCAACTAGCCTATGCCTGTGGCCATGAGCAAGCGGCAGAGGTGTGTTCTTCCTGCCACCCAGGAGACACCAGCGTGGGAGATGGCTCTGCCAATCTTCCACACTGTCTCTACAAGGCTGGGCAGTGCCCAGACCATCCTGCCATCCATGTGGGCCCGATAAGAAATGAGACTCTAATGCTTAAATATTAATCAAAGGCTTTATATATTTGGTAATGCTCAACAAGATGCCCACAGTTATAGATGTTTCCCAATTAACTAACCTAGATATAAGTTGTTACCCAGGACTGCTCCCAGTACATGTCTGGTCATCAATGGCTCCTCCTACATCTCTGCCTCTCCCTCCTCTTCCTTCCCCTCTTCCTCTCTTTTCTCCTCCTCTTCCTCTCCTTACTCTTCTCACATTAACTCTTCCCAACTTGTGGGAAAAATATCCCACTACAGCCCTGGAACTCACTCTGTCGACCAGGCTGTCAGAATTCCCTTGCCTCTGCCTCCCAAGCAGTGGGATTAAAGGCCTGCGCCCCCACTACACTCAAGCTGTTTTTTGTTGTTTTGTTTAGTCTAGTGTTGAAGTTGGTGACTAAGGGCCAGCAGGACTGATCTTTTCATAATTCTGTGGTTTGAGAGGAAACCCTGTGATGGATGGGTCCTAGCACACTATGATTTGTAGCCTATCAGAACTCCCAGAAGCCACTGGGAAGCATGTGCTTTGGTCTCTCCTTACTCACACAAACCACGGAGACCTGGCCCTTGAGTCTTCTCTGCAAGGTGATGCTCATGGCCTGGATTCTCACCCAAAGCCTTCAGTTTGACTTGTGAGTCTGACTGATGTCAGTGAACCCTTGGTTGGGATTTTGATGCTTTGGGGATTTAGGGGTGGTCCAAGTGTAGCTGGGGTGCTGCAGAAGACGGTGGTCAGGCTATAAAGAGCAGCAAGGAGGAGAAGGGGTGCAGAAGGGGTGGGTTTTGAAATTAAATCTACTGTCAATTGAGCAAATGCTTTGTTCTTAGAGGCTCATAGCTGGCATTGGACCCTGCACAAAGACAATGTGTGGACAGCCTTTGAGGTCCTGACTCAAACTTTAGGAAAACAAGAAAGTAGGACTGAAAAAAAGCATTAACTTTCTAGTTTTAGCTGTGTGTGTGTGTGTGTGTGTGTGTGTGTGTGTGTGTACGATCAAGTGTACATACATGCTGGTATGAACAGAGGCCAGAGATTAACATTAAGAGAGTTTTTCTCAGTTGCTATCCACTTTATCTTTCCACTTTATCTAGGGACATGAACTCCGGTCCTCAAGCTTGCTGACTAAACCATCTTTCTAGCCCCTGGGTTTCTGTTGTTTTTCTTCAGAAAGCACCAAGATAATAGGCTTCAAGGGTTTCTCCCAATATTTCTGGTCTTGAACATCTCTGAGTCCCTGAGACTGGCAAGCAACAGCATTACAAGGGGACATGCGGCACACTGATCTCGGAACAGAGTCAGAGGCTGAGGGGGCTTGATCTACTCTAACCCCCGTCTGGTGCTAAAACTTGACAACCACCAGCCCAAGGGGGAAACAAACTAATGGGTGGGGGAAATTGGAAGTGTGCCTTTATATTAGTGAAAATTGCTATTCTTAGATGGGCATTGTGGCATATACCTGTAGTCCCAATAATTCAGAGGGTGAGCAGGGGAATTGCTGGGAGTTTGACATCAGCCTGGACTACCTTTAGTAAGTTTAAGGCCACCCTCTGGTGAGCATAACCTTTTTTTTTTTTTTTTTTTTTTTAGAAGCTGCTTTTGCTTTTTTGCTTTTTGTCTTGTCTTTGCATCCATGATTTTGCATTTGAAAATGAGAAATTTTATTTTATAATTTTTCCCTCTTCCCCAAGAGCCAGCTGATAGTATTGCAGTTTTTTATTTGTATGTCATCTCCTGCTAGAGCCCAAATCCCTCTTTGATGACTGGTACTCTTGCCAGTCCTGAGGGTCACAAGGCAAGGAGCTTTCCCCACCATGTGAAGCTGACCCAGTCAGGGAAGCTTGGGGAATCACTGGGTAGGTCACTTTGCATAGAAGAGCCAAGGGCCAGAACCAGGACAGCAGACAGGCATCCTTCTTAACCCTGCCGAAACAACAGCATGTCATGGTGTGTGGAAAGGATGGTATGTCCTTCCAGAGAAAGGCAGAGCATGAAGGCTTGGATATGGCCTGTCCCCTGAAGCACATGTTACACTGTGATCTGCATGGTGAGACACTAGGAGGTGGACCTTTCAAAGGTGATTAGGGCTCTGCATAAATGAATGGATTAACCTGTCTGAGGGATTAAGGATTTATGGGTCAGCTCTAAAGGCCAGTGTAGCTGGAAAATGTGGTTCTCTCCGTCTCTGGCCATCTAACCCCCAGCACTGTTGCAGGATTCTGCCAGGAAGCTGTGTCGAGCTGTAGGCTCTCGTGGCCTTGGAGTAGAGCTGTGAGCCAAAACCAAGCATCTTTTTATGTTATACAATGTCCAGTGTTTCATTATAGCAGCTCAAGATGGACAGAGAGTGACATTTTATTATTTGCTTTCTGCCTTCTAAAAATTCAACTGCGAGACAGTGTAGTGTTTGCAAGCCTTTACTGCCAGCATTCGGGAGGCAGAGGCAGGTGGATCTCTGTGAGTTTGAGGCCAGGCTGATCTACATAGTGAGTTCCAGTCCAGCCAGGGCTACATATTAAGACCCTGTCTCAGAAAGAAAAAAGAAAGAAAGAAAGAAAGAAAGAAGAGAAAGAAGGAAACGAAGAAAGGGAGGAAGGAAGAAACTCAAGTGTGAGTTCTTGAAGAAAGGTTCATCAAGTCACTTAGTATTCTGCTTCTGAGTTGATATATTGTTGTGTGCATGTGTTGCCTTCTGGTCCCTACCACTCAGTGCTGTGAATTCAGGCACAGACTATGTCCACTATGTCTGACTCACATTTCTTTCTTTAAAAAAAAAAAAAAAAAGAAAGAAAGAAAGAAAAGATTAATTTGAGTCAAAGTCTCATGTACCCAAGCTGGTGCCAAATTCTCTGTGTAGCCCAGGATCGCCCTGAAGTTCAGATCTTCCTACCCTCAGCTCTGGATTGCTGGGGCTGTACTACCATGCTAAATTCATGGGGTGCTTTAGGTCAAACCCAGGCTTTGTGAATGCTGGGCAAGCACTGTTCCAACTAACCAGTCCCTTGGCTCAAGTTTCTTTGATTTTTTTCCATATGTTTGTGTGTGTGTGTGTGTGTGTGTGTGTGTGTGTGTGTGTTCATGATTATTTGGAAATCCAATAATGACTTCAGGAATCTTTCTGTATCCCTTCCCACCTTCCTGGTGGTTTCTCTTTTGAGACTGGAGCTAGGTAGCTTGCTCTGGGGAATCCCTGGTCTTCGCTTCATCTTCAATTTCTCAGTCCTGGAATTACAACTGGGCTGTCATACCCACTTGGCATTTATGTGGCTACTGGGGATCCAAACTTCAGGTTTTATGCTTGTGTGGTAAGCCTTTTAACCACCGAGCCATCTCCTCAGCCCTCAATTTTTTTTTCCTTTTGGTTTTTCGAGACAGGGTTTCTCTGTGTAGCCCTGGCTGTCCTGGAACTCACTCTGTAGACCAGGCTGGCCTCGAACTCAGAAATCTGCCTGCCTCTGCCTCCCAAGTGCTGGAATTAAAGGCGTGCGCCACCACCGCCCGGCCAAATATATTTTCATTACAAAACATTTACATTAATTTGTGTATGTCTGTGTATGCACTTGGGCATGGCATGCATGTGGAGGTCAGAGGGCATCTTGTAGCAGAGGTCAGCTTTCTCTCTCCACCGTGTGAATCCAGGGGATGGACCTTGGCTGCAAGCATCTTTCCCTACTAAGCTATCTCTCTTAGCCTGCCTTCAGATTTCTCAATGAAACAAACTGCTTGATGGTGTTGGTGAGAACAATGATAAAGATTGTTTCTGTAAGCTAGAGTTTTGTTATAATGTAAACTCGACGGAATCCGCCCTGAAGGAGGCGCTTGTTGGCAGTACAAAGAGGGAGGCTTGGGAATCTATTCAGCCTTGGCTATGGGTCCAGTTTTGATCAGAGCTCCGCGGCTCGGCTCTCCCCTAGGCTCCTTTTCTGCCTTCTCTTTCCCAGCATGAGTGCTTAAACACAGCCCTTTTCTACCTCTGTTTCCACCTCAGCCTTGATGGTGCCTGTGATTTTCTATCCAATAAGAGGAGGAGAGTGGAGTTTTGCTTTCCCTGACAACCAAACATCTTGGGTCTTGCTCCAGGCTCCGCCTCCCACAGTCCGCCGCCAGTGTGGACTGTAGCTCCTACGTCTCCAGATGTCGTTTTGTGATTTGTTTGTTTGTTTGTTTTTTCCCCTTCCCACTAGCCGACCTCATTTTTTTCTAGGGCCGAAGCCATGCTATAAGACAACACTTGTCAATTTGTGAGTTGATGGCAGTTTTGCATTGTGGCACCAGAGGAGTCAGCTTGTCCCATTGTCTTTTGTCACGAAAATGATATTAACAGTATTTCCCTCCCGCTGAGCCTGAACATGGTTGGAAACACAGAAGAGGGCCTGGCATGTCACACACACATGGACACAACCTGGAAAGTCACTGCTTTAGGAACCTCGCTGCTGTTTGTGGGAAGTGCCAGTACCCTACTCCTCAGAACAACAAGCCGTTTGGCTCCATCAAGTCCCTGTCATGGGTTGCCACACAGACACTGTCTGCCTTGTGCTGTCATTTCCTGGCAGGGAACAATTGCTCCACATAGCCTCAGGATCCCACCGTGTCCCTCTCCTGGCAGCTGACTGGGTCCTTAAACAGCAGATGTACAGCTGGAGTCATTCTTTTGGGAACAAAGCCAGTGTGGCTTATCTGA
The DNA here is from genome assembly GCA_030674055.1 of Rhabdomys pumilio. NCBI lineage: Eukaryota > Metazoa > Chordata > Mammalia > Rodentia > Muridae > Rhabdomys > Rhabdomys pumilio. The sequence goes on from JANHMN010000015.1 coordinate 67,260,676, forward strand.
AAGAGTGCCAAGTGCGGCCCTGGGAGCACAGAACACAGCTGCATGGTTTTGGCAACCGAGGAACTGCTTCCCCCACCCCATTAACTTGTCACAATGACAGGAGTGCCTTCCTGTCATTTCTTCATCTGAAACCATGAGATGGGGGAAGGTGGCAGCGGTGGCTCTGTTTTTACACAATCACTCACAAGCCTCACCCCACAGCACTGGCCGTTGGGTGTGACAACTTAGCTCTAGCAGTCAAGCTAACCAGTTGTTTCTAGATCTTTCCTCAGTTAATATGCATCATGTTCTTGGCCACTCCTTTTACCTCTGAAGTCTCACTCTCTTATTATTTAAATGAATTTATAGGCACCAATTCAAATTGGTTTCTGTATCCTCCGCATAGAATGTCCTAAGTTAGTGGAAAATATGTTTCTTTAGATGCACACCAGGAATAATTAAGTAATCTATCAAACAGCCAACTAATATTTATGTAACATCTATTTTGTGTATTTCACAGTGTAAGGAGCTCACCGTGAAGGTTTAACAGATTATAGATTGCTCAGGAGGTTTGTGTCCTTGAAAAGTTAATAATGATTATTTTGTATTTTAAATGATAAATGCTTACTTATTACTTGGGACTTATAAAACAAGACTTTAAATACAACCGAGGGATACAAAGTGAACTCATTCAGGTTTGGAGAGCAGTAGATAGTTGTAATAAATGATGTAGACTTTTCTTGTTAGAAAAGAATCCTTCTGGAACCTCTGGCTTACAAAGCATTGTTCGGACAAGGAAATGTTACATAACCCTACACTGACCATGATCTGGTTGCTTGCAGAGGAAGAACCTGACAGGCTCTTGAAATGGTCATTTCTGACTCCCAAAAGGTAGGAATAATAAACTGGCGGTTAAGACCACACAGCTAACAGATGGAATGGGAAAAGATCGAAGGTCACATGCTTTCCAGTTTGTCCTGCTTACATATAGGCCTCTGGGTCACTTCAACACTCATTTATAAAATACTGCTTCTATACACAACATTTTGTGTAATTTTTCTTCATCTCCTGGAATCTTCATGGAGGTCCTCTCTCCTATCTGTGTACACTAGCAACAGAGCTATAACTTCCCAGGACTGGGAATCCTATTTTTGTTCATTTTCACAGTTAAAGGATTTTAGGATTTTGTGCTTTCTCCTCAGCGATTAGTTCCATCGGCCTGCATCTTAACACCCAAGAACTTGGCTCTGTGGACCAGGGCATCTGTGTTCAGGAGACTGAGTTATCCTCCCGATAATCCTCCCAGCTTCACACTAGCAGCTTTTAAATGGTTCAGTATTTCAGAAACACCATCATCTCAGCATATTAAATATTAAGGGCCTCCCTCAGCGCCCGAACCATAAAGTTATTCTCTGTAAAATCTGCGCGTGTGTTCCCATTGCACAGAAAGAACGTTGCAGCGGGGTTTTTTTGGAAGCAGCATGACTATAAACGTCACTCCCGCCCCTGCCGTTCACAAAGGCCCATTTGCTGTGAAATATTTTGAAAACACTGCTGAAGCGGGGACAGCGCAGAGCGCAAACATGCAAAAATAGGAGCGAGCCGAACGTGCTGAAAGGACGAAGGGGGTTCAGGAAACGAACGTAAATCTAGAGGGGACTACGCAGGCCACGGGCTGCGGTTCAGGGACCACTGGGTGTTGGTATCAGGCTCCCGAACCCGGATATCACTGGGGGCCGTTCTCCAGGACTGGGAGGCTTCGGGGGTGGAGGAAGCCGTCGCAGAGCCTGCTTTTTCCCCGCAGCACCAGGAAGCAGTGCTTGCCCGGACCACAGTACTCCCAGTCCAAAAATAGCTACACAAACGCGAGTGGAGCGCTGGCCTGCAGCGCGGGGAGGAGCTAAAGGGAGCTTATCACCCTCAGCCAACGCGCTCCACCCCGCCCAGAGCTCGCCCTTTATAGCAGTCCCTCGAGCCCCGCCTTAGCAACCGCCCCTAGCAACGCCTAGCCAGAGCGCTCTGCGGGCTTATCGGCCTCAGGCAGGCCTTTCCTGTCCCCTCCCCCACGCCAGGTCGCGTGACGCCGGGCCACGTGACTGTTTTCCGGAAAGGCGGGGGTGAGTGGAAACGGGAGGCGGGGCGCTGGAAGACGATGCCTTCTGTCATCAAACTGCGACCGGATGGCCGTGTCGCTTAGTGCTTGTCGCAGGCTAGAGATTCCGTCACCAAACGAAATGGCGGAGGCTGCAGTGGTGGCGTGGGTTCGCGGCCCCGGTTCCGTGTGGAAGGCGCTGCCGTGTACCTCGGCTGGGTGCTCCGTGCGCGATGTTATCTACCGACACTGCCAAGAACAGGTGAGGATCGCGGTTCCCGGAAGTGGCGGGAAAGAGATCACCCTAAGCCAGGCTGGGTTCATCGTGGTTGGTTGTGTTCTCTGAACATTTCTGTTTGTGAGGCTGAGATTTCTCCAGTTTTAGGTGCTTCTAACTGATATGGGAACCTTGCTCTGCTATTCTATGACTGTAGTTGTTTTGCCTCCACGTCGTAAGAGAAAACAACATCCAGTTCGGCGCTTAGTCCAACCTTGATTAGAAACTCGTTCTGGCCGGGCGGTGGTGGCGCACGCCTTTAATCCCAGCACTTGGGAAGCAGAGGCAGGCGGATTTCTGAGTTCGAGGCCAGCCTGGTCTACAGAGTGAGTTCCAGGACAGCCAGGACTATACACAGAAACCCTGTCTCGAAAAATCAAAAAAAAAAAAAAAAAAAAAAAAAAAAAAGAAAAAGAAAAAAGAAACTCGTTCTGTTTCTTTTATCCCCCTAAACGATGCCTTTAAAGTTCTCTTCTTACATTCAAATTATAGATTGGAATATGCTTCTTATCGACTCATCAGGAAACCCACCCAGGCCAAAGGACAGTTAGAGAAGGATATGGGTTCATCCTATCAAGGACCACACTCACAGATGTTCTGTTAATACCACAGGTTCTTGGGCCTCATATTTAGATTCTGCCATGTGTATTTATGAAACCCTGGTCAAGTGCTTCTAAAGTTCTAACTTTTAATTCCCAAATAAGCAAGCTTTTACTGACTGTGAAATTGCAAACCTCTTAAATCATCTAAATAATGTACTGGTTTCCTTGAATCTAATTTTAATCTGGGCATTTGGTCTAGAATGGTTTTCCTTTATGACTTCAACTTTCCTTTGTTGTTGTTGTATGTTTTCTCTGCTTGTTATGTATAAACTTAACAAATGTTAAAGTACCAAATCTGGTCCTAAAGAAGCAGTGTATTCTTGCAAATATGTGATGTTCTGATTTCTTTGTTTGCCTCCCCCCCCAAAAAAAAAGAGCAAGAAAGTCTTGCCTTTTTAGCCCAGGCTGGTCTCAGCATACGGAGGGCTGGCGTTATTGGTGTATCCCACCGTATCTAGCCTTTGTTTTCTTCTCTATATTACAACGTAGTAAGAAAAACAGAACTTTTTTAACCATTTGAATTGAAATACTTTCCAAAACAGTTGACTTTCAATGTATTTGAAAAATAAGTTTCATGGTTTGTTTTTAAACTTAATGTTGATCTATAAACAATAGAATCTTAACAGTGAGAAGTGTTGGAAATATATTTTTGTGAAAGGACCCAGAAATAACCTGGATCTGGTAGTGTATGCATGAAAAAGTTTTCTCTCTCACTGAGAGAGTAAAAACTTTGCCCTGCTTGATCATTAGTCTTAACAGACATCAGTAAAGGCTCCCCAAGTTAATAGGGAACTCCCAAGGACGTACCGCAGTAGTAAAATGTTATAAAGTCCTTGAGAATCTACTCCTTTCTTATTCTTTCTTTTTCTGGGAAAAAGTTGGCTTCAAAAACCGAGATGGGAAGAACTGGGCTGCTGGAGGTGTCAGCAGGACAGAGACTTTCTGCTGCTCCTTTGTCACAAAGGCCCAGATGTGTGCACAACTTCCAGTTAGGGGGTTTGAATAGAATAGTCTGCATCTAAAATTTGTAGTTTAAGGGAAGAGGAGCCTGGGTGTGCTCAGCAGTCCAAGCCTGACGTTGGCCCTCACACACCTATAGCCCTCTCAGAACACTGCTTCATTTAAACTTCGCCTAACCTCCATCCTGTAGTGGTGCTTGGATTTTGTTAGCGACTGGGGAAATTCTCCCATGGTTCCTCTGTCTGCAGCTTCTCACTGCATGCAGTCCGTTTGTGCATTTGACCTTAGTGGACTACAGGTTTGTCTCTGATTCTTAGACTGGTCTGGCAAAGGTATGGGTAAATACCTTGTGTTTGGAACACTTTATAGTCCACACATTTGGGAAATGTATCTTCTAAATTCTGTTTTCTACTAGAGACTTAATAGACAAGAATCTTAACTAGAAAACGCAAGGGGCTAGGTGGTGGCTTAATGGTTAAAAGCACCTGTTGCTCTTCCAGAGGCCTTGCATTCAACCTCTAGGACCAATGTCAGGCAGCTCAGAGCCAATTGTAACTCCAGCTGCAGGAAAGTGGACGACTCTGGCCTCTGAAGGCACCCGCCCTGATAATATACAGACAGACATAATACACTTACACATAGTGAAAAATAGTTTTAAAGGAAATCTTTTTATAAAAAAGAAATAAAGTACAGCTTTCACTCTCCTTCACTGAACAATTTTGTTTGGAAATAAAGTTTCTGCCTTCACGTTAATGTCTTTCAAAGTTATTTAAAAATTTGGACCAGTCACTTTAATACCAGCATTAGGGAGGCAGAGGCTGGTGAGATTGAGTATAGCCTGGTCTACAGTAAGAGTTCCAGGATAGCCAGAGCTACGTAGAGAAAGAAACCCTGTCTCAAAACAACAAGCAAGAATTTTATATACAATATATATTACATAAAAGTTGTTAAAGTGGTTTTTAGTTTATAAACAATATGAGATATGAATCTTTAGAACTTAAGGTAGGCAGTTTTACAGACAAAAACGCCTTTTATCCCAATCATTTTGTGTAGACGGCCTCAGCCCCCCCCCAGCTCTTCCCCTGTCTCTTGTCTGCAGAGGAGTCTCCTATACCTGCTCGCTGCTGAGAAGGAAAGAGACTGCTTCTCTTCACATCAGCGCTTTCACCTTCCAGCTCTGAATGCAGCCTGCCCGTCTCTTGCCGTGGGTGAACTGCTGTTATTCTACAATTAATTTGTAATTACTGTCTTTGTACAGTTAGGTTCTCTTGACAGTGTAGCCAAGAGAGGCTGGAAGATTGTCTCTACCAAATTGACCTGTGGGATTGTCTGGGAATCGTTTTCTTTTGCTAATTGTTGTAGGGAGGTCAAGGTACTGTGGGCTGTGCGGTGCAGGTGGGCCTGGGGTGTATAGGAAAGCTAGCTGAGCAACCAGAGAGAGCAAGTCCAAAAGCAGTATTTCTCCAAGGTTTCTGCTTCAGCTCCTACCCTGACTTCCCTCACTGATGAGCTGGGACCTGGGAGTGTAAGCTGAGACCACCCTTTCCTCCCTCCATTGCTTTGGTCATGTGTCCATCACAACAACAGAAGAGCAATTGTTGTGAGTTTTCATTACATGCCGAGTTGATTGTTTGACACAATTGGTCATGACTGTCCCTACATACCATCAACCCTCTTCCTCTTCTTCTTGGGAGTTACTAGAGTTAATCTTGTGATTTTTTTTCCTGATAACTTTTTCTGTCATGTGGTTTTAGGCAGTCACATGACTGCTTAAGTGACATTATTATATTGACAACTTTGTGTATGTGTTGGCTGTCTTGGAACTCAGAGATCTGTCTGACTCTGCTTTCCATGTTCTGGGATTAAAGGCATGGTCACCTTTCCAGGCCAGTAGTTTTACTTAGAGTGAAATCTAAAATCCTCACTGAGCGTCCTGGTGTCTTGCAAGTTTGAGTAGACGATCTAGGCTACACTCTACGAAAACCAAGCACCTGAAGTGTACTCCAGCTTCTCCCGTCTCCTGCCTCCCTGCCTACACATGCCGGGGGATTGGCAGTTAAGCTTCAGGTTAGTTTTGATATTAAATTGATCCCCAGTTTATATAAAGGTCAGGAGAAATGAGTGAGACTAATTCCTTACTAGATCTGAGCCCTGTGTATGCACTACCATGATTCATGTGACCTTTAAGAGAGAAGGAGGGTGCATGGGTCATCACAGTAAGAAACTGCACTCAACACCGGAATGACGGGTTTGGTCGTTTTTGTTTTCAGCTCAACAACTAGTAATCTAACCTATTATCTGCTGTAAAATGATTAATAAAAGACTAAGTTAGGCCTTGTTAACACTTGCTCTTGTCTCTAGGAAATTCCCATGGGATGCTTCTTCGTGAAGTGCAATGGAGTCCTCGTTGCTGCCGGTGACGAGGTGCAGCACGGAGCTGTGTACAGTTTGGAGCCGAGGCTTCATGGAGGGAAAGGAGGTAGGATGCGAGGTTGACGGCTTGGTATAGCAGTGTCTGTGCTTTTTAAGCATGTGTGAAATGAACACACTTGTTGGTCTCTGGCATACCAGCCTTCAGTTGCCTTGTGGGTAATTTTTTTGGCTTCTCCAGCCAGGCTGCACTTTGAGTACCTTGGCTCCAAGACTTTAGAGAGGTGAGATGATAAAAGGTAAGCATTAGTCCTTCCAGTTTGTTGAAGGGTAAACTTTCAAACAATCATTGCCTGCTTTTATCAGGATTTGTCTCCTTTGTACTTCTTCCAAGGGTGACCCAAAGTCACCTTAGGAAACGTTTTTTCCCAGGTCAGGTAGATTAAGGTCCTGGCTGTACTGGTAAGGTTAAGAAGAAGGCAAAGAAGGCTGGAGAGGTGGCTCAGTGGTTAGGAGCACTGGCTGTTCCTCTAGAGAACCAGGGTTCAGTTCCCAGCATCTACATGGCAGCTCAAAACTGGGAATCCGTGGCACCAGGCGTGCATGTGGTACACATATCTGGGCATGCAGGCAAAATACCCATATGCATAAAATAAATAAACTTTTTTTTGTTTTGTTTCTTTTTGTTTTTGTTTTTCCAAAGTTTTTTTGTGTAATGGAACTCTGGCTATCCTGGAACTCACTTTGTACGTGGCTAGCCTCAAACTCAGATCAATCTGCCTCTACTTCCTAAATGCTGGGATTAAAGGTGTGAGACACTAGGCCAGCACATAATTAAATCTGAAGAGGAAGAGGGGGAGGAAAAGGGAGAAGAGGAAGAAGAGGAGGAGAAAGCAGAAGCATGCAGACAGCATGAAGAGCTGTGGGATTCTTCAGATGCACAAGTGTATTAAGTTTCCTCAGAGCCTCAGAGTAGTCATCCTGTCCATATGAAATGTGTCTATAAGAAAGCAGCATGCCCCCAGATACTAGCAGCTTAAGGTTACCCTTCCCTTAAACTTAAGAAAGAAAAAACCCTGCCAGGTGGGGTACACCTTTAATACCAGCACCCAGGAGGCAGAGGCAGGGGGAGTCTCGAAGTTTGAGCCCATCCTATTCTATGGAGTGACAGTTAGGTCTTGAAAACCAAAGTTGTTGGCAAGGGAAGTATACCACATTATTGTAATTATTATTTGTCTTTAAGACAAGGTCTTGATAAGTAGTTCAAGCTGGCCTTGAACTTGTAGCAATCCTGCTGTCTCAGCTTTCCAAATGCTGAAATTATTAGTGGGTGCCATCATTGCTAGGCTCACTTCATAACTTTGAAGGTTTTGGTTTGTTTCTTTGTTAATTTATTTGTAACTTTGCAACAGGGTCACTATAGCCAGTATGATCTGGAACTCACAGTGTAGCCCAGGCTAGCCTCAGATTCACTTCAGTTTTCCTCCTTCAGCCTTCCCACAGTGCATGAGCCACATACCTGCATAGACTAGGCTGGCCTCAGACCCACAGAGATCACTTGCCTCTGGTTCCTCTCTAGTTGATTTTAAACACGGTTGGTATAGATGCTACTGATGGCTATGTGGTGGGTTTCTTAGAGCAGGCTTAAAGCACAGGGTTTCTTGTAGTGAGCCTACATCACACGTGTCTCGTCTACATCACATGAATCTTGTGATTCTGCACGTGAGGTGTTTGTGTTCCTGTGCACGTGTAAGTGTACATGTGTGGGGTAGTATGTTTATGTGGAGGCCATGTGTTGAATGGGTTCTCTTCCTTGGTCACTCTTCACTTTATCTGTGGAGATAAGATTGCTCTCTGACCCTGGAGCTCATCCGTTTGCCCAGTGAACTCCAGGGATCCTCTAGTCCTGTTGCTAGGGTTATAAGCGTGTGTCTTGTGTTCAGCTTGTACATGGATGCTGAGAGTCCAGACGCAGGTCCTGGTGTGCTTATGCAGCGGCCACTTGACTGACTAAGCTGCCTCTGAGGTCCCTTCGCATAGTTCTTCACCTAGGAACCTTGGCGCCTGGCATTGACTAAAGCTTCTCATTGATCCTACCTGTACAGTACAGCATTCAAACTGATCAATATCTTTGTTTCCTAGTAAAAACTTAGATGTTCATCTTCTTTTAAAAAAAAAATGGAGTTTACTTTTTAGTCTTATAATATAGGCTATTTTCGTTAACCTGGCTTGCATCCTTAACTCTCTTATCCATGTGTTTTGGCTTCAGGTTTTGGGTCTATGCTTCGAGCACTTGGTGCACAGATAGAGAAGACAACCAATCGAGAAGCCTGCCGGGATCTCAGTGGGAGGAGATTACGAGATGTCAATCATGAGAAAGCGTAAGCTATCCCCTTTTAGTTAAATCTCTGTCTCAGTTGGGATTTTACTGCTGTGAAGAAACACCATGGCCACAGCAACCCTTTTTTTGTTTTGTTTTAAGTATTTTTTAGCGCGCGCGCGTGCGTGTGTGTGTGTGTGTGTGTGTGTGTGTGTGTGTGTGTGTACACTGTCACTACCTTTAGACACACCAGAAGAGGGTATGAGATCCCACTGAAGAGGGTTGTGAGTCACTATGTGGTTGCTGGGAATCGAACTCAGGACCTTTGGAAGAGCAGTCAATGCTCTTAACCACTGAGTCATCTCTCCAGCTCCCAACACAGCAACTCTTTTTTCTTCTTCTTCTTCTTCTTCTTCTTCTTCTTCTTGGTTTTTCGAGACAGGGTTTCTCTGTGTGGTCCTGGCTGTCCTGGAACTCACTCTGTAGACCAGGCTGGCCTCGAACTCAGAAATCTGCCTGCCTCTGCCTCCCAAGTGCTGGGATTAAAGGCGTGCAACACCACCCGCCTGGCAGAAATAAGAGTTCTATATCTTGATATGAAGGCAGCCAGAAAAAAATGCAAGAAGCCTGGAGGAGACTGATTCCACAGTGGTGTAGCCTGAACATAGGAGATCTCAAAGCCTACCTACACAGGGAGGTATTTCCTCAAACAAGGCCACACCTCCTAATAGTGCCATTCCCTATGGCCAGGCATTTACACACATGAATCAATGGGGCCAGAACTATTCAGAAACCACCACAGTCTCTCCAGTATTGTGACATTAAACATGACACATCTTTCTGGACTAGTGTCATAATATGATTAGGAGTCCATTAATTGTCTAGGGAAGATTTTTTTATTTACTCAAAATGCTTGGGGGTGAGTTCTGGGGAACCTTGTTAACAGAATTCCTGATTAAGCACCACAGAGAAAGAAAGCATTAGTGAGTGCAAACATTATACTCGATCACCTGATGTAGTGAAGAGCTTGGTGGACTGACCTGCATAAGTGTGGCCTGTGAGAGAGACGTGGCCTGTGAGACATGGCGTACAGTTTCACGATAAACTGGTTTGTTTGTTTGTCTCTTGTGTTTTTGTTTTTTGAGACTGAGTCTCTGTAGCTGTGGCTATTCTTTAGCTCAGTATGTAGACTAGGGTGGCCTTGAACTCACGGAGATCTGCCTGCCGCTGCCTCTCAGTGCTGGGTTTCAAGTTGTTTGACCCCATGCCTAGCATAAGTAAACTTGGCTGGAGGCAGAAGCGCACATGAAACAGTGCTAGAGCAGAGTGCAGTTTGGTGGCAGAGCACTGCACAAGATCCTGGGTTTAGTCCCTGTGATCACCCTCCCCACCCTCCAGTAAATAGCTAGATAAGTCAGTGGTAGTTATTAGCAAGCATTATGTCCTGCCCTCGATTGTTCTGTACTTTTAAACTGCTTATAGCTGGGTGCCTTTTGGTTTTTAAATAACAAACAGGTGAATAAATGTTGCTATGGCTATAGTATTATAAAGTAATAAGAGTTTTTCAAGTCCGTCACAGTATGGAACCACCTTCATACACGTGGTCTGCCATTCATCTAAGTGCTGTGTGACAGACAGGTGGTGTATAAAGCCTGTGTATGATGCATTCATCCAGTTCCATCCCCTCCCTTCCCCAGGATGGCCGAGTGGGTAAAACAGCAAGCCGAGCGAGAGGCTGAAAAGGAGCAGAGGCGCCTGGAGAGACTGCAGCGAAAGCTTGCTGAGCCTGCGCACTGCTTCACTAACCCGGACTACCAGAGGCAGTGCCATGAGATGGCTGAGCGTCTGGAGGATTCAGTCCTCAAAGGTAAGAGCCAAGATTCCTCTGCTTGCTCTACAGACCCCTGGAGTCAAGATTCACTGCTCATAATGGATCTTGAGCATTTTGGAGGAGGTGAGGAAAGCCTTGGAACCTCTCCTCAAAACTCTGCACAGCCTGATATCCATGCTGACCCTCCAAACATGCAGCACAGCCAGACCAACATTTGCATAGCTTCTAATGGCCGAGCCATCCCTCAGGGTCATCTCCATTGTTTTCAGTATAATTTAGGTCTAGGGAAAGTCTTCAGCAGTTGTGTACGTGTATCAGCAGGTTCTTTAAATCGCCCAATGAAGTAGTGTCCTGGGCCTGTCGTGAGTCCAGCTGATTTAAAGGGACTTTTCATCGAAAAGACCAGGACAGGAAAGGCATGTATGTAAACAGCTGTTAGCTGTGAACTTCAGCCAAAGTTACAAATCACATACTGTGTTTTAAAAATACTGTTCTAGGCTGGGTGTGGCGGTTCATTTTTAATCCCAGCACTTGTGAAGCAGAGACTGGTGAGTCTCTGTGAGTTCAAGGCCACTCTGGTCTATAAATTGAGTTCTAGGACAGCCAGGGCTATACATAGAAACCCAGCCTTGAAAAACAAACCAACCAAACAAAAACACCCCAAATCCAGACAGTGTCCTAACTAGGAGTGATGGTGCATGTGACCCTTCCACTAGAGCAGTAAGCACAGGAGAATCAGGGATCAGGGTTATCTCCAGCTACACAGTGTGTTGAGGCTAGCTTGGGCTGAATGAGGCCTGGCCACAAACAAGTATGGTTTCATAATGGCTTTTTTGCCTTTGAGATTAATCTCATAACCATATAAAAATTTGATATGACAATTTACATTCAGCAGGTGAGGAACAGCCATAACTAAGTCTGGTTGAAAACAACATAAACTTCGTATGCTAATTAAGTTTTTTAAAAGAAATTTAAATACAGAGCTTCAGATTATAGATTGTATCCTGACAGAAACTGGTTAAATTTTCCACTTAGGTATGCAGGCTGCCTCCAGCAAGGTGGTGTCAGCAGAAATCACTGAGACTCGAAAACGGCCTAACAAATCAAAAATGGACCTGGGTACAACGAAGAGGAGATGCTTTTGGTAAGTCCTTCCTGTTTCCTCCACATTGATCTTGGAGGACTCGGTGACATTTCCATCTTGTCTGCTGGCATGAGTGCCAGTCCTCCTTTCCTCCTGATATTTTTTTTAATTTTTAAGATTTATGTATCTTATGTATGTGAGTACATACAGACACACCAGAAGAGAGCAATGGATCCCATTACAGATGGATGTGATCCACCATGTGGTTGCTAGGAATTGAACTCAGGACCTCTGGAAGAGCAGTCAGTGGTCTTAACCGCTGAGCCATCTCTCCAGCCCTTGATTTTCTTTTGTTTGTTTCTTTGTTTCTTTCTTTCTTTTTTAATTTATGTGACATAGGGTATTGCTCTGTCTGCTCGGCTATCATTCAACCTTGGGATTCTCCTGCATCAGCCTTCTTTGCCTGGGTCACAGATCACCAACATGGGCTGTTGTCCCAGGGCTCAAACACCTACATTGTAGCACTGATGGGAGCTCACATTCCCAGCACTCAGACTGTGTTGATCGGCACTCTTACACACTAGTAGTGTCATTCAGTAGAATCTGAACAGTAAATTTGGGTGTGTACGTGGTGTGTGTGTGCATGGTGTATGTGGTTGTGTGTGTGTGTGCACATGGTGTATGTGGTTGTGTGTGTGTGTGTGTGTGTGTGTGTGTGTACATGGTGTATGTGGTTGTGTGTGTGTGTGTGTGTACATGGTGTATGTGGTTGTGTGTGTGCACATGGTGTATGTGGTGTGTGTGTGTGTGTACATGGTGTATGTGGTTGTGTGTGTGTGCACATGGTGTAT
>JANHMN010000015.1:67273051-67297887 GCA_030674055.1 Rhabdomys pumilio
GGTTGTGTGTGTGTGCACATGGTGTATGTGGTTGTGTGTGTGTGTGTACATGGTGTATGTGGTTGTGTGTGTGTGTGCACATGGTGTATGTGGTTGTGTGTGTGTGCTATTCTAAAATTACACTTAAAACTTTCCCTTTCTATATTAATCCAACTGTTGACAATTGGACACAGTAAAAAGCTGTATAAAAATGCTTCGGTCTCAGGATGCTGTCGAGAGCATGGCACCCCTGTCTGGCGTCACAGTGGTCGAATGCAGTCCTTTTGAGATATTTTCCTTTCTATTTATGCCTTAGAACAGACTTTTCTGAAAGTGGCACGCTCAACATTTTAAGCTAGCCTGTGCTTTTCCTGTGTAGACAGTCCTCCATGCAGGTCGAGGTGTAGGCTGGAAATGGTGTCATGCCCTTCTGCTGCTTCCCACAGGTCGGGCATGGAAGGACTAGAGACTGCTGAAGGAACCAGTACTGGCAGCTCAGATGACAGTGAAGATGATGACAGTGAAGATGCTCCTGGGACATCGGGGCCGAACTGCTGTGCTCGGAAAAATGGCAGTGACAGTGTAGAGGTGGCAGCTGACTATCCTGGCAGTTCTCAGAGCTCAGGACCCAGTCCACACCCTGAGTCACCGGGAAAGCTCCAGAGTCCTGTGACTGAGCCTGGGCAGGACACTTTGGAGAACAGCGGAGCTGAGCTAGGAGAGACATGTGACAAGGAGCACAGTGAAAGGAAGACAGTCACAGAAACAGAGGACCCCCCAGCAAGGAAGGAAACAGAGAGTCCTGAGCCCACAGAAAAGGACCAGAAGTCAGGAGTGACTCGAGGGGACTGGGCTGCCATGGCTTTGTCTGGTGGAGAAGACAGGAAAAGCATCCCTGCTGCTAAACTGGAGGAAAGTGACTCAGGAGACACAGTATGTTGGGATTTGTTTTAACTCTTTTTAAAAAAAAGGGGGGGGGGCCTGGGATGGGGCCATGTGCTTTTAGTCCCAGCACTCAGGATGCAGAGGCAGGCCAATCTCTTGAGTTCAAGGCCAGCCTGGTCTGCAGATCACGAGTTTGAAGGGCAGCTAGGGCTACACAAAGAAACCCTGTCTTAAAAAAATAAAACAAACAAACAATTACAAGCAAGCAAACGGGCTGGAGAGATGGCTCAGTGGTTAAGAGCACTGACTTGACTGCTCATCCAGAGGTCCTGAGTTCAATTCCCAGCAACCACATGGTGGCTCACAACCATCAGTAATGGGATCTGATGCCCTCTTCTGGTGTGCATGACAGTGTATACATATACATAAAATAAATAAATCTTAGTAAACAAACAATAGCAACAACAGAAATATAGAGAGCGAGAGCACAAGGGTACATGCTCTGGAACTCACTATGTAGATCAGGCTGGACCCAAAGTGAAGTTCTTCCTGCCTCTACCTCTCCAGTACTGGGATTACAGGCTTGTGCCACCAACCCAGCCCTTACCATTTCTTTTCAAATTTTTTTATTATGTGTATGGATGATCTGCTTGCATTTATGTCTGTATGAAAGTGCATGCTTGGTGCCTGTGGAGACCAAAAGAGGGCATTGATCAGCTGGAACTGGAGTTAGAGATGATTTTGGGCTTCCTTTTAGGCACTGGGAACCAAGCCATGGCCTCCGGAAGGAAGAGCAGGTGGTGCTCTTAACCTCAGAGGCGTCCATCTCTCCACCCATTTTAGTCTAGTTGGTTTTTGTTGTTGTGTTGTTTGAGATAGGGTCTCTCTTCTGTGTCTGGCTTGGACTCTAGTCCAGGCTGCCTTGACTCGGGGCAATTCTTCTCAGCCTTATAAATCTAGGGTTACATAGTAATCCACTGCAGGGTTTTGGGGTGGGGGTGGGGGAGGGAGAAGTGTCTGATCTCCACAGTAAATGGTTAAGATACAGATATGCCTTCTTCCCAACAGCTGCTTACTGAAAACCATTTAATCCCACCAGATGAGAGAAGCTTGTCCCTTCTAAGCTCTGAAATGACACTGTTTTGCCACTAGGTGGTGTCCTTGGTGCCATGTTTATCATATGTGGCTTCACATATGGCCTGGTTTGTAATTGGTTTTTTGTTTGTTTGTTTTGTTTTTAGTGTTTTGGCTTTTTGTTTTTGTTTGTTTTCTGATTCAGGGGAAGGTTTTCTCCTATCTAGGAGGGAGAGTACAGCCAGAGGCACCTGAAAAGGGTCCAGATTGGACTGGGCCATGGGGGTTTGGGGATGTAGAAGGAAAAGGAAGGAGGGAGGGAGCGAGGTTGGGAGGTTGGGTGGGGGTGGACAAATGGACTATAGTGGAGCTGAGGACCCAGAGAACCAAGAGGGCGAGTGGCAAAAATGGCAGGTTTATATAGAAAAGAGAAGCTGGTGAAGGGAAACGCAGCCCCTTTTAAGACAAGTTCTCACTGTGTAGCCCTGGCTGTGTTGGAACTTGCTATGTAGACCAGGCTGGCTTCAAACTCATAGAGATCCACCTGCCTCTGCTTCCCAAGCACTGAGACTTTCGTCTCATATACTACCATGCCTGACTGGTATTTATTTGTGTGTCTGTCTGTCTGTCTGTCTGTCTGTCTGTCTGCTTGTCTGTCTTTCTCTCTCTGTTTCTCTGCTGCCTGTGTATATGCATGAGTGTACATAGTTGCCCAAATAGCCCAGAAGAGAGTGTCTGATCCTTTAGTGTTACAGGTGTTTGTGAGCCACCTGAAGCTAATATCCAAACTCCAGTCTGCATGATAGAGCAGTGATGTTCCTGAACATTGAGCTTGCTTTCTAGCCCACTGTTTATTTCCTCATACACACAATAACTAGGCTATATCGGTACTTTCAAGTTAATGAAGTGTGGTGTTTCCTACTACTAAATTGAGACTTGGGTTTTTCTTTTTCTTTCTTTCTTCCTTTCTTTCTTTCTTTTTTTTTTTTTTTTTTTTTTTTTGAGACAAGAGTTTTTCTGTGTAGCCTTGGCTGTCCTGGAACTCACTGTGTAGACTAGGCTGGCCCTCTGATCCCTACTGCTGGGATCAAAGGTGTGTGCCACCACCACCTGGCTAGAGTTTTCTTTCCTATGTGAGATAAAATAATTGTCATCTGGATATAAAGGTCTTTCCTGTAGAAGAGAAAAGCCCATTTCTTTTATCATTAAATCTAAGTCTCACATTCTGTTCTTTTTGTCCTTTTATTTGGGATCTTGAACTTAAGAGCTGAACCATCTCTGCAGCCCCTCCATGGCAAGGACTATCCCTAAAGCTCATGTGAAGATGAAAGGAGAGGGCCAAGTCCAGAGTTGTCCTCACACATGTGCCCACACATGTCACACACGTGTCAGGGAACTGGGGTGACAGTTCAGTTAAGAGCACTGGCCTCCGCCAGAGGACCTGGGTTTGATTCTCAGTGTGCACACGTGCACAGCTATCTTTAACTCTAGTTCCTAAGGATCTGATACCCCCTTCTTGGCTATGAGGGCACCAAGCACACACAGTTCTCAGACATACCTGCAGGCAGAATTCCCATACACATAAAATAAAACTTAAAAAGGAAGGAAAACCCTTTCAGGACATTGGAAGTGTTTAGTTTTGTCTTAAGCCTGTAAAGACTTAAGGTAGAACAGCTGCAAGCCCATCAGACACATCTTTATAGTTGCCATGTAAGTGGAAACACTGGTCTCAGTTATGTAGCTAGAACTGAACGCTCTAAGATTGTGGAGCTCACAGAGTAAGAGGAAGGGGTGGTGACATGATATTCAAACCTTGTTACTGTTGTGAACGTCTCTAGATACAGAGATGGCAAGTCGGTAGCAGGGTGATAGCGCAGTGAGTAACACTTCCTTAAAAATGGAATGTGGTTGGTATTTACAGTCTTCAGAGGAAGAGGCGGGACTGGCTTTAATGTTCCTTTTCCCATCAGGCTCCTGGTCTGGAAGCTGTGGATCTGTCAGCATTCAGCTCAGCCGCAGAGTTGGAGTCACTGGGTTTGGAGAAGCTCAAGTGTGAACTGATGGCCCTTGGACTGAAGTGTGGGGGGACCCTGCAGGAGCGCGCAGCCAGACTCTTCTCTGTCAGAGGCCTCTCAAAGGAGCTCATTGACCCAGCTCTGTTTGCCAGGCCTTCAAAAGCGAAGAAGAAGTGAATCTCCTCAGTACTTACTCTCCTGGTGTTTGACACGTCCTCCAGTGTGGTAGACGTGTGGCCAATGTTCCTGTTGATAACAGTATAAATAATAGTATATTTTCTAATAATTTGGTTCTAACTAGTCTCTTTTCAGTGGTGCCTGGGCTTGGTCTTTTCATTGGAAAAGAAAACTTTGTATGTTTTTTCTTTCTTTTTATGTTTTTGTAAGAGACTTACTCTGTAGCCCAGACTGACCAAGAACTGTGTAGTTCACTTTGGTCTCAAACTTGCAGTGATTCCCCTGTATCAGGCATAGCTGCTACGCCTGCTTTGTCAGAGGTTTATACATTTCTTTGGCTTTATATATTGTGTCACTTGGGTAAGATATTTTCAAGAAATTTATTTGTAGAACCCAAAAAGCAGTCAGGTTTGTAAACAGAGTTATCTGTAACTTGCATTTTAAAAACTTGTTTCTCTTTCTAGTAGAGAGAGAGTGTGTGTGTGTGTGTGTGTGTGTGTGTGTGTGTGTGTGTCTGTCTGTCTGTCTGTCTGTGTGTGTCTGTGTGTGTCTGTGTTACCAGGGATGGAACCTAGCTGCTCCCAGGCCTCTCACACTGGGGATATTTATTCCAGCTAGAGGCCTATTTTGTTTGGTTTTCAAAGAATCCGTTTTTTTGTTTTGTTTTGTTTTTTTTTGTTTGTTTGTTTGTTTGTTATTGTTTTATTTTGTTTTTATTTGTGGATTTTTCTTGGTTGTTGTTGATCTCATGGCTTTTGAATTTTATTATTTCCTCTCCTACATGCCCTGCATTTACCTTATCATATTTCTTTAGCTCATTAAGTCTTAGATCATTGATTATAGATTTTATTCTTTTTTTTTTTAGTGTATTACCCAATTAGCGTTTGTATTTTCTCTAAATGTTTTATTGATTCTGTTACTCAGAACAGAAAGCGCCCTGCGTCCTTTGTGTGGCTGACCCAGGCTAGGGTCTGACATGCTGCCTGTGCCGTGTGCTGTTGGAAAGAACATACAGTTGGCAGCAGGGTGTGTTCTGGAACACAGGTTATGTGAGGGGCTGGTCAGATGAGTCCGATGACCTGCCTTTGCTGCTTTATTTCCATAAGGAACTAAGAGAAAACTCAAATCTCAATTATGATTGTGGCAATTGCCTTTTTTTTTTTTTTTTAGATAAGAATAACTTTATTAGCGTTTGCTGTCAGTTGTATATTAATTCAGTGATCTTATATACGTATGTTTCTGAATTGCCTTAAAATGTCTGGCTCTGATGGGTTTGAATTTCTTTTCTATCAGATAGTTCACACATGGATACAGTGTACCCTGATCATGCCCACCGTGTTTCTATTTCTTTAATTCTTCTGTTTTTACTTTATATTTTGAAGTTACTGTTAGGTTACACTCGTCTCTTATGTACTTATTTAACAGTGTATCATGAAATTCCCTTCATCTCTGGTGAGTTTCCTGTTCAACACGTGTTATCTGAAACACAGCCCTGCAGCTTTGCCATTGTTTCCATAGTGCGTGTTTTCTGTTCATTCCCTCTTTCCCGCTTCCTCCTGTCTACAGTGGGTTTCTACAGACGTGTTGTCTTGCATTTGTGTCTGTTCTGACTCATCATCTGGTCCCTGTCTCTGCTGACAGGTCAGCAGTGGATCACCTGGTTGTTTCAATCATAACGTTTTCTTTGAGGGTGTTTTCAGGTGTGGTCTACTCTTCTGCCTTGGAGGTTGGTGAGCTTCATGCTTTTGTAAATTTATTCCATTAATTAAATTTGGAAATGTTTTAAGCATTTTTTTTAACTTGTTTGTTTTCCAGATTTCCCTGCCCTGACATTGTTTCTCTTTTCTTTCTGGCAATTACACAGATATGCAAGCCCACCATGTAAGTGTGCTTCCCCTATGTCACCAAGTCTCCCGTTATCCCCCCAGTCCCACCCAAACATCTATCCCATGATTGACCAGTTTCTATGATGTGACCAAGCTGCACACCTGCCTGTTAGAGGGGTCTGGAAGCCTCAGGATCCCCACTGTGTGAACAGTTTACAGAATGTGGCTCTGGGGGAACAGGCTGGACACTGTCAGTCAGTTGTGCTTCCCAGCAAGAAAAAGACGAATTTCTGTTGTTGGGGAGGATCGTTTTTTTTTAGTATGGATAGGTGAACACCCTTTCATACTGTACTGGCTGGTCTTGTGTTACCTTGACACAAGTTACAGTCATCCAAGAGGAAGGAAACCTCAGTTAAGAAAGGGCCTCTATGAGATCCAGCCGTAAGGCGTTTTCTTAATTAGTGGTCATGGGAGGGCCCGACCCATTGTGTGGGGTGCCCTCCTTGGGCTGGTGGTCCCAGGTTTTATAACATGTCAGGCTGAATAAACCAGAGGAAGCAAGCCAGTAAGCAGCACCTCCATGGCCTCATCAGCTCCTGTCAGTCAGCTCCTCCCTATGTTGAGTCCTGTCCTGACTTCTTTCAGTGATGAGCAGCAATGTGGAAGTGTGAGCAGAATAAACCCATCCCTCCGCAAGTCATTTAGGTCATGGTGTTTTATCACAGTGACAGAAACCATACCAGGTAGGTATCTATTTGAACCTTAAAGCACATTTGAAAGGACCAGGTACAGTGGCTTGCACTTTGTAATACCAGGTACTGAAGAGCCAAGGTAGGATTGCTTGATCCCTCAAGTTGGAGGTCAGCCTTAGCAAAATGGTAAGACCCTATCTCAAAACAACACCCCCTCCCCAAAAAACAATGTTGGGTGCAGGCCTTTAGATTTTATAGATTCGCTTTGTGAGATTAAAGGTCCTTTGATCTTCTGGCAGGTCAGTTGGCAGCCATACCTGAAAAATTTCTGTTGCCACAGCAAGTGGCTGAGCCAGTGACCTTTCCTAATGGTCTGATTCATTCAGGTTGTCAGAGCTCTAGCTATGCCTATCTTAGGAGTGTGAGCAGCCCTTGGTGAGCTCCTCACAGGCAAGTGATGTAAGATCATCACCGTGATTGGCCTTGCAGCTGTTGTACTGGATGGCTGTCATACTCACGGGATGCTAATGCGTTTCTGCTGTGGGCGTCTGACATTTTCTCACTTTTCATTTTTCATTTACTCAATTTCAAATACCAATAGCAAGTCCTTTTAGACACAGAACCCAAACCAGCTTGAGGGGAACTTCGTCTCTTTAGAGTGTCCCCAAAGGGAGCCCTGGTGGTTAAATGGTGTGCTTTGGTGTGGTCAGGTGTCATCCGCAGGGCGGAAGCATCTCTTCCACAGACTTAAGAAAGGCCAAGTTGACTGAGGCAGAAAAACTGCAAATGTTGTGGCCCATGTGATCTTGGCTTTGCCAGAGCAGAGCTGGGTGACTGTACTGGGAAGACTGCCTATGATGTCTGTTTCCTTATGAAGGGAGCATATGTACAGCAGAGAGGCGACATGATTTATAGGCTATTTGAGTCTAAACCTTGGTGGGTTTGGCATGTTGGTACGCACTGTAGTCCTAGCACTTGGGGGCCAGGGCAAGGAGATGGAGAGTTTGGAATCAGCCTGGCTGTACAAAGAAACCCTGTGTCACAAACACCCAATACGCCTTAAATAATAAAAGCTGGGACTATTCAGTGACAGTCTAGGGATGTGGCATTGGGTTTCACTTCCAGAGTTCAGGGGAACAGGGGATAAAGTTCTCAAAATGAAAAACTATGAAGTAATAAGGGGTGTCAACAGACGTTCTTCGGGAGTGCAATTCTGGCTTTTGCACTGGGCCTGCTAGACACCTCTGACCTTGCCAAGTGGCTCACTTGGCCCACTTTGTTGGCTTCTCCAGGAAGGCGTGTCCCTTCTTTGCCCTTGAAGTTCAGCTCATCTTTCAGGACAGCTCCCATACTGTTTCTGGCTGTGGGTCTCAGTGAGGGAGTTACATGCTCGGTGCTGGAGTTTGCTCTGTGGGCCTGTGCTTCCAAGCTTTACAAACTCCTCAGTAAAACTCGTGAGAATGTATGCCCAGGTAATGGCTTTCCTCAGAGTGCTCCCTTCCGCCGTCCCCATGTAACCTGCTGCAGCCTCTAGCCTCTTGCACCTGCAACCCTCGTTTTCTCTGTGTCCCAGCCACAGTAACTTCTGGGCTGTTTTTAAACTAATCAGGGCTGCTCAACTGTCTCAGCTCAGCTCCAACTAGTTCACCTGGGACAGACATTTTCCCTCAGATGTTCACAGAGATGTCACCGTTACCTCTTTGACTTGAAGTAGCAAAGACAAATTCCTCTGTGGCTATCTCTCTGTTTTATATAAGGAAAATGGACCTCTCCTCCTGTGGATACACAGATACAGAGTTCTAGTGCATAAAAAGTGTTGTACCACATTTGCTGACTGAATTAATGTATTGTGACATTCTAATGGTATATTTTGTAACACAACAGACTCCCCAGCTTGTTCACCATCTTCAGGATGGTTGAGCACTGTACCTCACTTGGAAACCTCTCAGATAGGCATGTGCCTTTGAAGATTGTTGAGAAAAATGACTAGAACCATTTATTACCAAATGCAAGCCAACTGAAGGAGAAAGCATACAGGGCAAGTCTGCAGGAAGGAGGTGTTCATGACTAGCCCTGGAAAATGGTCTCCTGCTTCTAAGCATAGTTGCATGCCCTGTGAGCCCAGTATGGGGGTGGGGCAGGAGAGGGGAGGGGAGAGGTGGAGAATTTGAGGCCAGACTAGGCTACACAGTAAGATCCTATCTCAAATACACTAATTGAAGCTAGATTTTGTGGTGCACTCCTTTAGTCCCGGCACTGAGGAGACAGGTGAATCTCAGGTCATACTGGTCTACAAAGGGAATTATAGGACAGGTGTCTTAGTTAAGATTTTACTGCTGTAGCCGGGCGGTGGTGGCGCACACCTTTAATCCCAGCACTTGGGAGGCAGAGGTAGGCAGATTTCTGAGTTCGAGGCAAGCCTGGTCTACAGAGAGAGTTCCAGGACAGCCAGGGCTACACAGAGAAACCCTGTCTCAGAAAACAAAAAAGATTTTACTGCTGTGAAGAGACACCATGACCAAGGCAAGTCTTATAAAGGACAACATTTAATTGGGACTGGCTTACAGGTCCAAAGGTTCAGTCCATTATCATCAAGGTGGGAACATGGCAGCATACAGGTAGGCATGGTGCAGGAGGAGCTGAGAGTTCTACATCTTTATCTGAAGGTTGCTAGTAGAAGACTGACTTCCAGGCAGCTAGGATGAGGATCTCAAAGCCCATGCCCACAGTGACACACCTACTCCAACAGGGCCACACCTAATAGTGCCACTCCCTGGGCCAAGTACATCACGTTCCACTCTCTGGCCCCCATAGACTTGTTCAAACACCCATACCTACCCATAGCACAATAAAAAATACATTTAACCCAACTTCTAACCCCCCATAGTTTATAACAGACTCAACGATGCTTAGTCCAACTTCCATTGTCCCCATAGTTTATAGCAGTCACAGTAGTGTTAAAAGTCCAAAGTTCAAGGACTTCTGAGATTTATCCAATCACATTAAGTGATCCCCAAAGCAAGACAGGAAACCAGCTGGGCAAACTCCAAATTCTGCAGTTCCTTGTCTGATGTCAATGTGGTCCTCAGATCTCTTAACTAGTATTCTGCCTCCCAGGTGCTGGGATTAAAGGTGTGTGCCACCACTGCCCGGCAATATAAATCTTTTTACTTTAGACTCGAGCAGACTCTAGAGACAAGAGCAAAAAGCAGCCACATTCTTAATCAAAATATCACAAAAACTTGACTACATATTAAATTCTTGACTACATATTAAAATTCTTCTCTGAAACCTCTAGAATCAGGCTTCCACAATTCAAATCACTCTCAGCAACAAAGTCTTTCATATTCCCATGAGGATGGCTCACTAAGCCACACTTAAAGCATTCCACTGCTTTCCAAATTCAAAGTCCCCAAATCCACATTCTACCAAACAAAAGCATGGCCAGGCTTATCGCAGCAATGCACCATGCCCAGGTAGGCATGGTGCAGGAGGAGCTGAGAGTTGTACATCTTCATCTGAAGGAGGAGACTGGCTTCCAAGCAGCTTGGACAAGGGTATTAAAGCCCACACCCACAGTGACACACTTACTCCAACAAGGCCACACCTCCTAATCGTGCCACTCCCTGGGTCAAGCATATATAAACCATCACAACTGGCAGAGCTACACAAAGACCCTGTTTTGAAAAAGTAACGCCAAATAAAAAATTATGAGGTAGAAAGACTTCTCGTGGCCACTAGAGTAGGCTGTGTACCAAGTTGGAAGGGAAGCCCAGAAATGGTGGGTGCCTGAGAACAGTGTTGTGGGTCCACCATAGGCAGTGCACTGGATGCTTGTGGCACCCAACCCTACCTGCTGTGGGCAGCTGATGGTGAGGGAAGCCAGCCTGAACTTGACAGGGCTGTTTAACTTTGTGCTGCTGGGAACTGAACTTCCATCCTTAGCTAGGTGAGTACTCCACCTGTGAGCTATACCCAGACCTCTCTAACTCTTGGCTTTTCGGATTCCATTTGTTTTCTTTCTCCAGGTCATGAATAAATCACTTACAGGCACAGTCAACATTCCACACAACACTCTTCCTCCTCTCTGACAAACGTTATCTTGACCATCCGCTGTTTTCTGGTTTGTTTTAGCTGGGGGAATTTGAGGATGTATTGAGTAGGTAGGTTCCACCAATGTTTTATTTTTATGCTGTCAAGAAAAATCTTGAGTGAGTCTCTGCCCCACCCAGCAGGGCATTGAACAGGGTCCGGGGAGGTCACCTGAAAGAGAGAATGGTGGAAACAGGAGAATGCAAAGAACAGCGGCTTGTCTATAGGCTGATCAAACTAATTTTTACTTTTTCACTGTAATTTTTACTTTTTCACACAGGGGTTATGTGCACATAAAGGTGGGGAAGGGGATGACGCAGGAGCATAGGTGTTCAGGGGGAGTACAGATACCTTCCAGAACAGGGTATCGGCTGGGTGAAGGTTCAGGGGACAGTTCACTATGACTCCGCCTATGATTCACTTGTCCTTACCTAAGTTGGCACTATCCACCAAGGCTACCTATCCACAAGACCTATGACTACTTGTTCCTATCCAGGCTGGTAAATTTCCACCAAAGCTGCCTGTTTACAATATCTTATAGCTATCTGCTTCAGTGTTTTTCCACAGAGACCAAGACTGTGTTAGCAGGCTGACTTAGGCCTGTGGCTGATTTTAGGCCTTCAGTGTATAAGCAAGGCTGCCCCTGACAAGTCTCCATTGCTCTAAAGCCTTGGTGTGGCCTGGTCTCTGGATGGGTGGTCTTGGCCTCTGTACGGGGACTATGTCATTCATTACTGAGATAAGGACAGCCCTTGTCCTGTTACAGAAGCTGCTCTGCCCATCACTGCCCTCAGACCATTGGTGAAGACATAGATTGTCAAAAAGGACAAAGAACTTGATTTAGTACCAGTTAGACTCATGTCAAAATTAAGTGTAACTAGCAGACACCCAGAGGTTTCAATAACAGGACATAGAGAAGGCTCAAGGGCCGGGTCCTAATGCCTAGCACTGGTTATGGGACAAGAGAATGAAGCAAGGAGGAGAGAGAATGTGATAGCTCAGCAGCTGAGACTGCACTGCTCTTCTAGATGACCCAGGCTCCATCCTCAGCATCCACATTAGGAGGTCCAGCACCTCTGGTCTCGATGGATACCTGCCTCAGGTACACACACATGTTCAAGCAAGAAAGAAAAGAAGAAGAAAGAAGACGCATGATGCTCAGTAACTTCCGGAAGTTCCCGGTCCACCAGCTTCCGGCTTCCGGAAGTTCCTGGTCCACCAGCTTACGGCTTGATGTGTCCCTGATGTGCAATAAACCTTACCATGCTGAGGTCACTCACCGTGTTTCCTCCAAGACTCACAGGGGAAAGAATTATCCAGCTCCCGTCAGAGCTCCCAATCTCAGTGCCAGGTGCACAGCACATTTTATTTGTGTGTAAATAAAACCACAAACTGCCCCTGACCCGTGGGATATATGGCTTTTGCTCATTTATTTGTGGTGTTCTACAGTACCTTGCATGACAGCGTTAGAAGAGGAGCTGGAAGAACAGTTGAGGTGAGGGATGGGTCAGGCGGAATCCAGCTTCATCCTGGAAAATTAGAAAGCGGTTCAATT
Organism: Rhabdomys pumilio; assembly: GCA_030674055.1. Taxonomy (NCBI): domain Eukaryota; kingdom Metazoa; phylum Chordata; class Mammalia; order Rodentia; family Muridae; genus Rhabdomys; species Rhabdomys pumilio. The sequence goes on from JANHMN010000015.1 coordinate 67,285,347, forward strand.
TGATTTCAAATTCTTTCAACTGGAGGCAAATGCAGAGGCAGAGGCGCTTTTGATCTGTGAGTTCTTTGCCCTCTGAACCTCAATTTCATTATGTGGGAGGGCCCTGCCTCTCACAGGGTTCTGAAAAAGCAAACCTGAGACAATGCAAGCGTCTTGATTTTTATCTCCAGCACCAGGGCTCTCAGTACAGTAGTGCCCATTGTCTGTCCCAGGGACCTCTGGGTATGTTTCCTTCCTCTTCCTCTTCCTCCTCCTCCCTCCACCACAAGTCATAGGAATGTAGGGATTCTTGGAGACATCACCAGCACCTAAATTCCTCTACCCTCTGGCAGCTTAGCAACTTTACTAAGTAGGATCTCTAAGTAGGAAATTGTGTGTGTGTGTGTGTGTGTGTGTGTGTGTGTGTGTGAACCCAAGTATTGGCAAAGGATAGTTTTTGAAGTTGGTTGTTTGTATCAAAACATGTTGGTCTTGGAGATCAAACTGAGAGAGTCAGACTTGGCAGCAAGCACCTTTACCCACTGAGCCATCTTGCTGCTCTGAAACTTCTTAAGAGAAAATTAAACTTAAAAAACAGTGACTCAGAGCCAGGTGGTGGTGCATGTCTTTAATCCCAGCGCTCAGGAAGCAGAGGCAGTTGGATCTCTGAGTTTGAGGTCACCTGGTTTATAGAGTGAATTCCAGGATGGCCAAGGCTACACAGAAAAACCCTGTCTCCAAAACCAACCCAAAACAAAAAGTTGGTGCAGAGCCTGGGGTGGTAGGGCAGAATTTTAATGCCGACTATTAGGACATGCAGGCAGGTGGCTCTCTATAAATTCAAAGAAACCTAGTGATTTCTGGCCTAGCCAGAGTGGCATGGTGAGACATAAGGCCCTGGATTCAGCTCCATCATTGCAAATAAGTGTGTTTGGAGTGATACTAACACCTACAAAGACCTTTAATTCTCCTCCTCTATGTGAGGAGGTAAAACAAAATAAGTGGCCTGTGGTCCCCTGACTCATGAAGTGGTCTGGGTGCCAGCTGGGCAGTATGACTGAACACTGTATAGTGTACAACTACCAGAACCCTCAGAAATAAGGCCCAGTGGAGTGATCCCTATTGTGGGAAGAAGCTAGCATCCCTGCCTTGGGTCTTATAACTGGACTTTTGGCTACTTTGTGTGTCCTTTCTGTCTTCCACCCTCTCCACCCTTATTCTGCCCTTTCAAGCCCCCCAACACAAGTAGGTGAGACAGAGATCCGTAATCTACTTTCTTCTTGTTTCTTCTTGGGCGATGACTACTATCAAACAGCAACCAACCCTCTCAAATGACCAACAACAACCAATTGACAACCCACCTATGGGGATCTAGTATTTATATATCCTCTGAAAAGTCCCCAGGATTCCAAAGGTCACATAATCACAGAAACTATTTGCAGCTGGCAAAATCATTCCTCTGCTACAACACGAGGCGTATTACAGTCAACTCTGCAAAACAGCCCCATGTCCCCATGCCTGGGATTAAAACAAAAATATATTTCTGTAATATTTCTGTTTTTCAAAGAAACAAAAATTTTCACTATAGGTCTCAATTATTTCTTTTTCCTCTGCCTCCCCCGCCCCACCCCACCCCTCCCCTCCCGGAGACAGGGTTTCTCTATATAGTCCTGGCTCTCCTGGAACTCACTCTGTAGACCAGGCTGGCCTCGAACTCAGAAATCTGCCTGCCTCTGCCTCCCAAGTGCTGGGATTAAAGGCATGCGCCACCACTGCCTTTTTCCTTTTTTTTTTTAAAAAAAGATTCATTTATTTATTTTATGTATGCAAATATACTATCTCTGCTTTCAGACACAGCAGAAGAGGGCATCAGATCCATTACAGATAGTTGTGAGCCACCATGTGGTTGCTGGGAATTGAACTCAGGACGTCTGGAAGAGCACTCAGTGCTCTTAACCGCTGAGGTCTTGCCAGCACCGCTTTTTCTTTTTTATGATTTATTTACATGTATGAGTGTTTTGCCTGCGATATTCTTACATGTGTGCAGTGCCTTTGGAGGCCAGAAGAGGGCGTCAGAATCCCTGGAACTGGAGTTAACAGCCAGTTGTGTGCTGCTGTTGGATGCTGAAAACCAAATGTGAGTCTTCTGCAAGGGCCCAGCCCACTTAAGTGAGTACAGAATCCTCAGTGCTACTGTGAGCCCGGTCACATGCACTGAGCTTACAGCAGTCTGACTACTGGGCTATAGGATGGCCAGGGTGCCATTTGCTTTGCAGCCCAGATGGTGGCACATGCCCTTCAGCTAAGAGACAAGCCAGGTCAAGGTATTAGACCTATGAGTCTGGTCCAGTCAACACAGAAGTTTCCAGCCTTACAGAAAGGAGTCCACTTGGGGAAGCCAACGTGAATCCACATTTCTCCAAATGAGCATCTGGTGAACCAGCCCAGCTGCCATATCTATGATTGTGTTCTGTTGACAGTGTCTGCCAAACCCTGAACTCTTTACGAGTAGATCCATGGTCTTTTGTGTTTCCAGCTCTAGCAAGGTGTCCGATGACCCACAGCTACTGGGCAGATGTTGACTGAATGAACAGTGGATAAGCTTAGCCACCCAAAGCAACCCTTTACTGGAATTGTGTGATTGTTGACGAGATTAAGGCTTCGGGAGGGTGTCACAGCAAGGGGCCTGGGTTCAGATCCAAGTAGGGTAGACTTACCAGTCAAGGCTGAGTGACCTGGGGCAAGATGGGTTTGTATGTTCTGGCCTCAGTTTCTCTTCTCAAAGTTCTCTGTTGTGTGGGCTGTTGGAATGGGCTGGAGGTGAGAGCAAGAAGTCTAGAGAGACATATGCTACCTTGGGCTGTGAGGAGAGGGTGTGTGTGGAAGAAGAAGAATACACAGAGTGAGTGTGTGAGTGTGAGAAAGGGTGTGAGCACAGCCCCCAGCCTGAAGAGAGAGTGAAAAGTACATACAGTCTCGAGATGAGAGAGAGAGAGAGAGAGAGAGAGAGAGAGAGAGAGGGAAAGAAACAACTTTAAGCCTTAAAAAATGTTTGTACCTGAAAAGTTGTCTATGTCTGTTTATTATGGGCCTTCCATATATCGCTGCTTCCAGTTGAGAATGCGACCCTGTGTGGAGGCTGGACCCTGACACTTAGGCAGGAGGTCTCAGGTGATTCACGTTTTTGTTTGTTTATCTGGGACAGGGTAGAGGATAGGCGAGTGTTGGAAGTGTTTCAGGCTACCTAGGCTGTCCTCATAGTTACTAACTGAGGATGCCCTTGAACCTCTAATTTGCCTGTTCCTGTCAGTGCTAGGTTTTTAGGAATGCAGTACCATATCTGGCTTGACTCTTGAGTTTGAGCTCAGTCTGGGCTAGCTAATGAGTTTTAAGGTATCATCAGGTACATAGACAGTCTCCAAAGACCACCCAACCAATCAACCAAGAAACAAAAAACAAATCTGGAATTTCAGATAAGAAGATTTGTAGGTGTTGGCATAAAGAAGACATGGAAGGGGTGGGCTGGAGGGGGTGGGCTGGAGAGTGAGTCCGTGATAACCATCTGTAATTCCAGTTCAAGGGATCTGGCACCTGCTTCAGTTACACACATGGTACATATGTGTACATGCAGACAAAACACACATACACAGCTAGTACAAACATATGAGCACATAAAACATAAATAATTCAAATATGTTGTTTTGATTTTTTAAAGAAAGCTTTTAAAGCAAGGCAGTAGTGGCACACAACTTTAATCCCAGCACTCCGGAGGCAGGGATAGGCAGATCTCTGTCAGTTTGAGGCTATCCTGGTCTACACAACAAGTTCCAGGGCTACACAAAGGAACTTTGTCTCAAAAAATCAAAACCAAAACAATAACAAACAAACAAAACAAAACAAAATTGAAAAAAAGGAAAAGAAAGAAAAGAAAATTCTTTGTGGATTTTTTGTTGTTGTTGTTGTTGTTGTTGTTGTTGTTTTTCCGAGACAGGGTTTTTCTGTGTAGTCCTGGTTGTCCTGGAACTCACTCTGTAGACCAGGCTGGCCTCGAACTCAGAAATCCGCCTGCCTCTGCCTCCCAAGTGCTGGGATTAAAGGCGTGCGCCACCACCCCTGGCTGACATTTGCTTTCTTTTGAGATAGAGTGTCACTATGCAGCCCAGGCTGGTCTACAACCTTCTTGTCTGAGATAAAGATTTATACCACCAGATAGAATTAAGAAAGGATTCTTCAATAATTTGCAAAAAGTAGAGAGTTAATAAATTCAATAAATAAAGTACAAAATAAATTTTGTACTTTAACAAAGTACAAAAGCACCATAGACCAGAAAAGAAGTGATTATCAAGAGATGACGGCTGTAGTGTGGAGAATCTAACCCACACGTTTGTAAGAAGGAAACTCTGTGTCCAGAATCCACAAGAAGCCTCAAGGAAGAGGTGAGCTCAAGGGCTGGAGCAGTGGCTCAGCAGCTAGGAGCACATGTGCACTCCTCCAGAGGACCTGAGTTCAGGTCCCAGTACCTATAGCTGCAGGGGATCCCATAACCTCTGAAGGTATGTGCACATACCTCCCCTAACCTACACAAATATATACATAATTAAGAAAATAAAACTTTTAAAATGTTTTTAAAAGACATACTTGGAATAGACAGTGCTGTGGTGCATGTCTGATGTCTGTAATCTCCACACTGAGACAGAAGGATCACAGATTGGTTTATTTATTCTTTATCAAGAACTCAAGCCCAGTCTGACCCAAAGCTCACTCTGTAGCCCAGCCTGTCTCTCCTCTTACCTCAGCAGTCTACATTCTGGGATTACAGGCTTGAGACATGCTGGGCAGGGCTGCAGGTTTAAGGACAGTCTGAGCCACATAGTGAGACCCTGCCAAGGAGAGAAAATGGGTGTGCTGGGGAAATCTGACTGCCAATAAACACTGGGAAGTCCAGTCCACTGATAGCCAGAGGAATGCAAGACAAAGGCAAGCTATCTGGTTCCTCTCTGTTCCAACTACACACTAGATGAACCTAGATGTAGGTGCTTAGTTAAGAGACCGGTAGGAAATTCTTTCTCTCAACCAACACTTAAGTGGGTCTTTAATGAGGGTAATCTACATGAATCTGGCAAAGCCATTTGATTACAGTATTCCAAGAGGCTGTCGTAAGAAGATTACTGGGAGTTAGTGGCTAACCTGAGCTACATAGTGACTTCTACCCTGTTTCCAAAAAAACTAAAATAACAATATTATAAAATTAATTTATGGCAAAAACGTCTGAAAAAAAAAATACAAAAATTATAGCAGTGGTTAATTACTTTGGGGGAGTTTTCAGGGAGGCAGTGAGGATGAAGGAAGGTACTAGAGTTAGGAAGTTTGGGGTTGTCTAGACTCCTTGCCTACCATGTGCAAAGGCCCTGCTGGGTTCAAGCCCTAGAATCAATCACCAATCAATCAATCAACCATCAATCAACAAGTAAATAAGTCAGAGGAATAAGTCAGGGTGCAGACTGAGGGAAGGTAGTTAATGGTGGTTTTTTTTTTTTTTTTTTTTTTTCACAGCAGAAAACTGTTAGGAAATCATTGTTTTAAAAAAATCTAATTATGGTTTTGAGGCAAACCATCAGAAGTTATCTTTAAAGAGTGGAGAAGGTGAAGTGGGAGGTAATTGCTTTTCTATGCTGTTTGATTTTGTGTCACACGTCTCCAAAAGGCTCCCACCAGGGCCTCCCCATGCTCCAGGAGGAGGCCAAATGCTGGCAGGGTGGCTCAGAGGAAGCAAAAGCACTTGGTGCCTGGGATGTCACCTTACATAATGAGCACACAGGAAGGGGGTAAGACAGGCCAGCTAGGCAAATGCTTGTTTCCTTCCCTTGCTGGCTGCTGCTGAGCTACCAGTAATGAACTGACATTTCTGAAGAGAGAATCTGTCCCCAAAGGATGGCGTATGCAGTGATTTCTAACAGACCCCATATTCATTATTATGTATCGGTTGGCCCAGCAAACCTCTAGCTGTCAGGAATGTAAATTTCCCTTCCCGTGTTATCATCAGCAGGGGCAATTAGGGTAGAGGGCAATGGGCCTTATCACTAATACAGCAGCCTTTGATAACCTCCCAGGCCTTCATCCTGTACACAGATAGTTCAGATCCACAACTAAAATGCCTGTCTATCTACTGAGATGGGAGGGGTCTCACTTTATAGTTCTGGTTGGCCTGAAACTCCCTATGTAGACCAGGCTGACCTCTAATTCACAGAGATCTGCCTACCTCTGTCCCCAATTGCTGGGATTAACGGCGTGCACCACCACTGCACAACCTGATTCTAAATCTTTAAGTAACTGTCTCTATCTATGGGGTACCCCTTTCTAGGCAGTCTGGAGAGGCACGAAACTATAGTTCCAACAAGCAGAAGTGAGGTTGGAAGCCAGGGTCCTGGGGACAGCCCTGTCTGTTAAAAATGGAAGGAATGGAGAGGAAGAGTATTTCCACTTCCAAATACTCCGTGACTCATATATGGAAATTAAAAAGGTTATCTGTCGGCAGGGGCAGCAGAGACTCCCGAGCCTGGCAAGGTAGAGAAGCAGATGGTGGGACAAGGGGTATGAGGTCGCAGCTCTGAGGGAGGACTAAGTTCTGGTGTTACTCCATCGTGTGGTTATAGATGGCCACGCTCAGTTGCTTGGGGCTGGAGGCAGAACTCAGGTAGAGTTCACACGCAGTGTCCTGGAGGCCCTGAATCTGATGGGTTGTATTTGTGTATTACAAAATGGCTTGAGGAGAGGATTGTTTTTTTATTCATAAGACAAGGTCTTCCTGTGTAGCCCATGCTAACCCCAAATTCAAGTCAATTCTCTTGCTGCAGGTTTCCAGGTGCTGAGGTTACAGGCCTGAGCCCCCACACGTCTATTTTTAGGAAAAGGACTTTGAATATTCTTACCACAAAGTAGTGCTCATCACAACGATGTATCTATACATCAAACTCTGCATACTACCCCACAGAGAGACAGTCGCTTAAGGATTTACAATCAGGTTGTGCAGTGGTGGTGCATGCCTTTAATCCCAGCAACTGGGGAACAGAGGCAGGCAGATCTTTGTGAATTAGAGGTCAGCCTGGTCTACATAGGGAGTTTCAAACCAACCAGAATTATAAAGTGAGACCCCCATCTCAATAGATAGACAGACTGACAGACAAAACATTTAGAACCAAGTGTGCTTAAAGAAAGAACAAGACTGCTGGACAGTGGTGGCTCATGCTTTTAGTCCCAACACTTGGGAGACAGAGACACATGGACTTTTGAGTTCAAGGCCAGCATGGTCTACAAAGCTTGTTCCAGGACAACCATGGCTACACAGAGAAAGCCTGTTTCAAAAAACAAACAAACAAACAAACAAACACCAAACAGAGTGTTTCATAGTGAGACATAGACTTAAAAACAGCCAGGTATGGGGGTACTCACCTTTGACCTCAGCACTCAGGAGATAGAAGCAGGAAGATCTTTGAGTTCAAGTCCAGCCTGGTCTACATAGTGAGTTCTGGGGCAACCAGGGAGAGGAGGAGAGGGGGGAGGGTAGAGGAGGGGGGGAGGGGAGGGGAGGTGAGGAGAGAAGAGGAGAAGAGCAAAGCCAAGAAGAGCTCATGTGAGGACAGGGGAAAGTGATCCCCAGGGGAGGAAGGGGATTGGCCCAGTATTTATTGCCAGGTGAAACCAGAGCCCAGTGCAGGAATTAGGTTGTCTATATGACATAAACAACCTGCCCACTCACCTGGCCTGGTACTGTTAGACAACATTGCTCTGGCCAGGATTCCCAGGTCTGTGTAGTTGGGGCTCTTCTGTCCTTCATTCTATTTTTTAGCTTTAACATTGTATCTCAGCACTTGGTTTAGCATCTGTGGGGCCTCTGGCTCCATCGCTAGCACTGAGAAAGAGAAGTGTTGCCTGTCTTCTGATGAAGACTGACTTAGCCTGGACTGCTGCTATCACAGGTATCCAGTTTCTCACTTCTTACTGCTTTGGGAGTTTCCTCCCCTCCCCCTGTTCTCTTCTCTTGACTCTTTTGTATCACCTCTCCTCGAGAAGGCTACCTGAGATGGCATTGTTTGTTCCCACGTGACTACAGAATCACACAGGACTACTCTGTATCTTCTCAAAGAGTGGCATGCCTGTCTCTGCTGCCAGGAGGGAGGGAACACCACCCAGCTGTCACAGGGAAGGATAGGGAGACATGCCAACACTAGGAAAGAGTTTTTATGAGGAAGGAAGACTTTTGCTATGAGCTGAGGCATGGCTCAGTATCAGTGTCTTGCCCTAGTGTGCACTATGTCCCGGGTTCTGTCCCTCACACTTCTAAGGAAATGATACTGGAACTTGTCAAATGAGAATTATGGTTTGTTTTGTTTTGTTTTGTTTTGTTTTGTTTTGTTTTGTTTGAGACAGGTTCTTTCTCTATGGGTCTGGTTGTCCCAAAACTCACTCTGTAGGCCAGGCTGCCTTTAAACTTACAGACAGACAGACCGACATGCACCACACTCACCACACCACACACACCATATACACACACTCACTCACTCACTCACACACTCACTCACTCACCATACACCCCACACACAGTGACCACACCACACATACACAGCACACACACCATACACACACACTCACCTCCCCACTTATCATGCCACACACACACACACACCACATATACAATCGCCACACTACACTCACATAGGTAAGATAAATCAGACAGGAGAATGGTATATAAAGGTGACAAACAAATAAGCAGGCCGGAATGCCAGCCTTTGGGCTGGCTACCAGGATCTGAGCTGGGCTGCTGAGCAGAGGAGTTTCTGTCTGGGAGAGGAAGGTGCCACCCTGGTTGCAGGTCAAGGGTGTGGTGGAGACCCTTGTGTGTCGTGTAGAAATGGAAGGAAGGAAGAAAGGGATGGTCCTGAAGTAGCCCCTGCACCCCCAGTCTTAGAACTGGAAAGCTCCACAGGTGATGGGGAAAGATACAGAGAGGGGTTTGGGAGGAGGAGGTAGGTGAGGAAACAGGAGTTTAGAGGAAAATGGAGGTAATTCTGGGGCTAATGCTTTCTTCTTCCTTCTTTGCAGTGCTGTAACTGAACCCAGGACCTGGAGCTAGGCAAACTGAGTTACATCCCAGAAAAAATTTCCCATGTGATTTGTGTATTCTTTTAAATTTATTTTTCATTTTATTTAAGTGTATTGTGTATATCTGTGTGGCTGTCCCCCACTTATGTGCCATACAGGTGCCCAAGAAGTCCAAGAGAGGCTGTTGAATTCCCTGGAGTTGGAGTTATAGGAGGTTATGATCCACCTGATATGGAAGGTAGAAACCAAACTGGTGTCTTCCATAAGAGCGGCAGACACTCTGCTGACCCGCTCAGCAGTGCCTCTCTGTCTCTGTCTTCTGCCTCTGTCTCTCTGTCTCTGTCTTCTGCCTCTGTCTCTCTGTCTCTGTCTCTCTCTGTCTCTCTCTGTCTCTCTGTCTCTCTGTCTCTCTCTGTCTCTGTCTCTCTGTCTCTCTGTCTCTCTGTCTCTCTCTCTCTCTCTCTCTCTCTCTCTCTCTTTAATTTATTTATTGAGTGACTCCTACAGAGGTCAGAGGACAATTTATAGGAGTCAGTTCTCTCTACTATTCTGAAGATTGAACTTGGATCATCTGGCTTGGTGGCAAGTGTCTTCACATGCTGAACCATCTTGCCAGCCCTTAATTTTTAGTCTTTCTCTCTCTCTCTCTCTCTCTCTCTCTTTCTCTCTCTCTCTCTCTGTGTGTGTGTGTGTGTGTGTGTGTGTGTGTGTTTCTTTGCTAGGGTTTGAACCCAGAGCTTTGCATGTTTAGACAAGCACTCTACCCATTGGGCCGTATCTCAGTCCTTAGATAATTCCAATTCAATAGGTCCCTGACTTCTTACATACTGCTTACTGTGAAGCATTACATAGCATACTTTTTTGTGTGTGCATATAGCATGATGCTATTCAGAGTAGTAAGAAAGTAAAAGAACTACTTGTCTGTTCCTACTCTAAAATCTCTATAAAGGACAGAAAACCCCAAACAGATCAGGTCAAGGTTATTGTTGTCCTATGTGTGGTACCTTCTGTCTCCCCTCCTCCATCCTTTTCTTTCTTCATATCATAGGAAGCTGAGGTACCATCCTCTGGAAGGGCTGGGTTGTCTATGAATGGAACCAAGCCTCTAATCTGATTTAGACATTTGTCTCACTGGACTGACTGCCTTGACACACTCGTGTCTCCTCTGCCCTATGTCTCCAACAGAAGAATCTTTACCTTCTGATTCCTGGACCCTGTCTCTAGTGAAATCCAGGCAGAGGGCCAGGCTGGGGTGCAGGAACCCACAAGTCTTACAGGTGACTCAGATATTAACTCCTGGAACACACCTGCCAGATAGAGAGTGACAGAACAGTAGGCTGTGGAAAGAGAAGGCACAGGACCAACCTGAAGCTCAGAGGTGGCTTGCACGGAGCCTCTATGATGCCCCATTGTGTGGACTATGGGCCCCAGAGGATGGAGCAAACTGGGCTGGAGGAGATTGGTGCTTGTGCACCGGCCCCAAGGAACGCACATGCAGGTGGTAGCCTCATTGTATTTTTCCACCACACTTCTGTAACCACTCAGAACATCCAAGGCATAGAAGCTCTGAAAGGCTGGGCTGTGGTGGGGAAGGGGCACATCTGCAACATCTCAAAGAAGTCGGGACTGTCCCCGCCTCAGAAGCCTTTGGGAGAGAGGTCTGATTTACACAGCTTCATGAGCAGCTGACTGTTCTCTAGAACCGGAGGTGCTGTTTGACAAGCTTTCATCTTTCAGGCCCGACCTGTCTTCACCTCAGACACTCGGTCCCACTCAGATCCACAAGAAGAGGGAGAGGCCTAGCTTTTGCATGACAAAAGTAGCCACCCTCCCCCTACTTGAGCAATCTGCCCATTGTAAAAGTTTCCTAATCCACATCTGCATCCTTCTTTGGGCAGTGGCTAATTGCTCAATTACTGTGTTTCCCCAACAGAACTCTGGGGGCTGCTGGGAATCCACATCCAGGAGTCTTGGGAAACCCGGAGTCTGGAGATTGACCCTCCGTTTTTCTGTCTGCTTCTTTAACTGCCCTGCCCCCATCCAGACTGGACTCTGAGCTGTCTGAGTTTCCAAGCTGCCTGCGACTGATAGATGGCATCTGGCAATAAAGCCAGTAGTTTGAGCTGTGGGAAGGGCTCTGACCTTTGAGGTGGAGTGTCTGTGTGTCGGTTCTGTGTGACCCTGGCATGCTGCAGCCCCTCTGAGACTGTGTTCTCTGTATCATCTACACTGTCTGGATAGTCAGTTTCTGCTCTGGGATGTCTGGTTCTATACACTAGGAGGGAAAGAGGATGGCCTTGTCTGGACCAGTCCTTCACTGGTACTGAACATCTCCAGGCTCCTGCTTTTCAGGGAGTGTTCCCTAAACCGGGAAAGGGGCTCAGTTTTCCAATGTGGATCACCTATCCTATGCATGCCCCTAGAGGTCACCCTAGGAGTACCCTGGGCAAGGGTTCACCCTCAGTTCCCAGGGATTCCAAATCCCTAAAGACACTCTCAGGTATTCCAGATTTTTTTCTTTTTGACTTGAAGAAAGGCATTTTTATTGGAGGCGAGGAAACACACTTATGCAGTAGACACACAGAGAAAAAGACCCTCTGCAAAGCAGAAGACGGATTCAGAAAGCTAAGATTCCCTATTCTAGGTCCTTAGAGAGGCCAAATAATGACTGGACAGTTTCTGTTTTACCCAGGGCCCAATTCCAGACTTAGCTCTGTTCCAACACTGAAGCACCCAAGAATACCTCTGGGGAAGCAGGAATGTAGGAAACAAAGGGCTCCCCCACCTTCTACTATCTTCTCTGGAAATTGACCTTTCCAAGGCTTAGTTAGCCATTCTACTGATCACTCTGGGTGCCCCAGAGGGCCTCAGACCCAAGGTGTCCATGAGGTGGCGGTAGAGAGCCCCTCTGTGCATCTGCGAGTCAGGAAAGCAACAGCAACAGATGCCGGTCCGTCCTTTAACTCTGGGACAGAAGGTCTTACTGAACCACACAGCGGGGCCTTGGGTGTTACATTTTGACACGAATCCGGCTAAGATAAGCCACAGGGTTTCCTTTCACCCACTGCAAGGGTGGTGGACTCTTGCATATTTGTAGCATATCAGCTCAGGAGAGCTTCCAGGGACTAAGGACCACAGGTTCTGATCGCCTGTAAATGTGACACCTCTGTGCCGTTTGGCCTGACTAAAGCCCCAAATGTTAGCATCCCATAAAGTCCCTTCCCTGTTAATCACTTGCAAAGGAAGGCAGCCGCGTTCCTTTTGAAAACAGCCATGTTTGTCAAGGGGCCCGTTTGGGCCGGATACAGAGTAGGGGTCTTATATTTCAGGGGATCCTCCTTAGGAGATGTGAGCTCCAGGATGGGATTAGTTTTTGTTTGTTTGTTTGTTTGTTTGCTTTGCTTTGCTTTGCTTTGCTTTGCTTTGCTTTGCTTTGCTTTGCTTTGCTTTGCTTTGCTTTGCT
>JANHMN010000015.1:67303518-67331651 GCA_030674055.1 Rhabdomys pumilio
CCCCCCCCCCCACATGCTCCTGACCCCTGCCCTGTCAGGTGACCTTTAATCTCTACCCCGACAGAGCTCAAGGCAATTGTGACCCCGAAGCACCAGTGACTGAAGGCACCAGATGCTGTCGCCAGGAGATGTACCTGGACCTGCAGGGGATGAAGTGGGCTGAGAACTGGATCCTAGAACCACCTGGGTTCCTGACTTACGAATGTGTGGGCAGCTGCCTGCAGCCACCGGAGTCTCTGACCATCGGGTGGCCATTTCTGGGGCCTCGGCAGTGTGTTGCCTCAGAGATGACCTCCTTGCCCATGATTGTCAGCATAAAGGAGGGAGGCAGGACCAGGCCTCAAGTGGTCAGCCTGCCCAACATGAGGGTGCAGACCTGTAGCTGCGCCTCCGATGGGGCGCTCATACCCAGGGGTATAGATCTGTAGTCTCCATGTTTTCAGTTTTATTCTCAGTGAGCTAGCTACCTTGTCCTAACTTAGTGCCCACGCTTTACCTTTGCCCTACAGGCTCTCATGACTTGGTTTCCTTGTCCATCACACAGCTTAAGCACTTACATGAGTAAATCATGTCACTCCAGTAGGACACCCCAACCCCACTTAGCAGAGGACACGGCTATGCAGTGAGCAGGTTCCCAGCTGAGTCTGTTTTCTGGCCAGTTCTCAACTAAGTGTGCCACGAAACCCTATGGTGAGACTAGGGGAATTAAAAGCCAATTTACTCTCACACAGTGACTGCTGGGGACAGCATGCCATGACAGGGACTGCCCACAGCAGGCTGGAATGCAGATGTCTCAGAAGCCTGTGGATTCCATTTGTGCATGACTGCTTTTCAGTTGGCCTTGGTGAAGACTGAATCTCTTATTTCTTTCTCCTGCTCTGGTGAATTCTGTGAAACTGGATGTTCCTTGATGTAATGATTCTTAAACAATTAAAAACTGAGGCACAAGGCACAGCACAGCACAGTCCTAATGGCCCAGGTGCGTGCTGTGTGTTCTCATCTGGGAAACAATGCAATAACTGCACAGTGGTAGTTCCAGATCAATGCTTGACTTGCACAGAAAGTTTGAAGAGATTATTAGAAATGAAGTAGAGCCAACACTGGGACCCAGAGAAAGGAAAAATCTATTGAAGTTGTGAAATAAGTTTTGCACAACATTTAAGAGTGGGTTCTGGATAAGAAAGTAAAGAATACATAAAATCTGATACTAGTAAAACTAAACTAAGTCAAAACACTGGGACCCTTAGGAGAGCCATTGTGTGCAATGTGCAGAAGCAGAAAGCTAGTGGAACTGCTGAGTTAAGGGTTAACTTGACTCTTTCTGGCCACTGCCTGGCAGCTTTGCCCATGTCATTTATCACTAGAGCTTCACAGGAAAATGCAAGTAGATGGCCTTGGAGCTCTGAGCTCTGAAGTGTAATAAGTCAAAAGTTAAAGTTTAAATAATAAGTTTGCAATTATTATTATTATTTTGGCCACAGGCCTGGGAATAGAGAAGCTTGAAACTTTGGAGAACAATTGTAATTCTTGATTTGTTGTGGGATGTGGTTATTCTTTTGAATTGGATTTGGCAATGATTATACAATGCCTTTTTTTCTACCTGCTTTTGGAGTGTCAATAAAAGACTGGGGCAAGAAAAAGGTGAGAGAGCAAGTTATCAAGTGGAGAGAGAGTGAGGCGTGTATTAGGTGAGTGTGGAGGAAGTGGAGGGAAGAGAATGTATGGAGAGTGCGTGATGTGTGTGTGGTGAGTGTGAGGTGAGCGTGAGTTGTGTGTGAGTTGTGTGTGAGTTGTGTGTGAGGTGTGTGTGAGGGAATGCACAGAGGTGTGTAGGAGTGTGGGAATTCGAGAAAAGAAAAGGGCACAGGAGAATGCAGAGTGTGTGCAGCCTCAAACTGCGAGCGAGTGGGAGAGAAAGAGAACACACACACACACACACACACACACACACACACACACGCACACGCACACGCACACACACACACACACAGAGCAACTTTAAACCTTGAAAACTTGTCTGTCAGTTTGTACCTGAAAAGTTGTTTGTGTCTTTTATTATGCACCTTCCAGATATCCCTGCTTCCAGTTGAGAACTTGTGTGGAGTCTGGACCCCAATAAGTGATATTTAAATTCATTTACACAAAACAAAAAGAACTTCAACAAGCCCTAGATGGGAGGAGATCTGGAAAGATCCCACTAGGTACTGATCCATTCCAGACTTTTTTTTTTTTTTTCTATTGAGACAAAGTCTCAATATGTAGCCCAGGATGGTCTCAAACTCAAAGATACTCCTGCGTCTGCTTCCCAATTGCTGAATTAAAGGCATTCACTGTCATGACTTGGCATTCACTGTAGACTTTCACAAATACTCTGAGGCCCTTGTTCTAAGAGTCTAAAGACAAAGGGCTATAGGTTGGGACACTGGTCAGGAATTCAGATATTTAGCTTCTAGAACTGACTGAAAGCAGGCGTCTCAAGGCAATGCAGAAGCCTGTGAGTTGCTCAGTTGGCTTAAGAAGGAGCAGTGGGCTTCAGCTCGGAGGCTTCAGCTCGGGGGTTTCAGCTAGGGGGCTTCAGCTAGAGGGTTTCAGCTTGGAGGCTTCAGCTAGGGGGCTTCAGCTCCGGGGTTTCAGCTTGGGGGCTTCAGCTCGGGGGTTTCAGCCCCGAGACTTCATGGCCCAGGAACAGACAGCCTCTAGCAGTATGTGCTTCTCCAGAGTCAGCGTGACCTGGGTGTGGTTACTGACCCCCTAGAGAGCTCCCTTCGAAAGTCTATGCATTGACACCATGCTCTCTTCATATTTAGCAAAAATCAATGAGACATAGATAATCTAAAGAAACAAAATCAAAGGGATGCTCTACACCATGTCTTTGTTGTTGTTGTTGTTGTTGTTGTTGTTGTTGTTGTTTTTCGAGACAGGGTTTCTCTGTGTGGCCCTGGCTGTCCTGGAACTCACTGGGTAGACCAGGCTGGGATTAAAGGCATGCGCCACCACCGCCCTGCGGTACCATGTCTTACGTCATTTCTAGGACTCTCAACAGAAGAGGATGCTGGGGTAATGATGGCAGCACGATCGGACGGTAGGGATAATCTAAGTCTCTCAAGCTTGGACGCTTGAGGACCACAGTAACTAAGTTTAAGTTCCCCATGAAGCTCTCGTGTGAAAATATTATTTTAAATAGTTACATACACTTCCTCTATAGGAAGTATCTTGACCCTTGCCATGAGGAGGGGGATATGGTTGTGTGGTAAGCAAGCATTTGTGGAGCTAGGCAAGGACATAGGACGTGCCTTTCACAAGTATCATCACTTAAATGTTCATAACTAAAGCCAGGCACAGTGGCACACACCTTTAATTTCCACACCCAGGAAGTAGAGGCAGGTAGATATCTGTAAATTTGAGGCCAGCCTGGTCTACAAAGCAAATTACAGGTCACTCAGTTTGTTATAAAAAGAAACTGTATTAAAAGTCTTTTGTTGTTGTTGTTTGTTTTTTCGAGACAGGGTTTCTCTGTGTGGTCCTGGATGTCCTGGAACTCACTCGGTAGACCAGGCTGGCCTCAAACTCAAAAATCCTCCTGCCTCTGCCTCCCAAGTGCTGGGATTAAAGGCGTGTGCCACCACCGCCCGACTAAAAGTCTTAAAAATAAAAAAAACAATAAAAAATTCTTGTAACTAATGCACAGAGACTAGTCCTTCCAGTCTTGACTAGAGTAACCTATTTATGTGTTAGACTGTTAAAAAAAAAAAAGCAGGGGCTGGAGAGATGGCTTAGCGGTTAAGAGCACTGACTGCTCTTCCAGAGGTCCTGAGTTCAATTCCCAGCAACCACATGATGGCTCAAAACCAGCTGTAATGGGGTCTGATGCTCTTTTCTGCTGTGTCTGACAGCTACAGTGTACGCATCATATATATTAAATAAATAAAATATTTTAAAAAAACCATTTTTGGGGATGAAGAGATGGCTAACTACTGGCTACCCTTCCAGAGAATCCAGGTTCAATTCCTAACATACAGATGGCACCTCGCAATTGTGTGTAATTCAATTTCCACAGGATCCAACATTGCCTTCTGGCCTCGGTGGGTACCAGGCACGCATGTGATACACAGATATACATGCATGCAAATTACCCATGCACATAAATTAAATCATTGTTAAAGCAGTTCTTCTCACGGTTGTTCAGCGAGAACAGCAGATTTCTTGTTAAGAGCAAGGGAAGAGTAGAGTTTAAATAAATATACTCTTCCGGTCTGGTTTTGTTGGTGCCTTTTGTTGCTGGAGTCTACAGCCATTTCCGGTTCATTAACACTAGGTGGCGCTCTGAACCCGAGTTTGCAAATGAACTCTTTTCCGTGGTAAAGCCAAACTTGTCAGTCTTTCTTTGGTTTGTCTTCGTTTCCTTAGTTGGTATGAACAAATACTTCTTTTACACTCTACAGGAAAAAAAAAACAACAAAACTTTATTTCCTTCTTAAGAGAAGGAAACAAATACAGGCAGTAAGCCAAACCCATTAGAAGTGGGGCTTTTTAATTTTTCAATTTTGTATTTGTTTGTATAGTTTTTTTTTTTTTTTAAAAATAAGGTCCTATGTCTTTTGTAGCCCTGGCTGTCATGGAACTCATTTTGTAGACCAGGCTGGCCTCCAACTTAGAGATCTGTCTGTCTCTGCTTCCAGAGGACTGGGTCAAAAGGCTTGTGTTACCACTGTGGCCGAGCATACTACAGCCTACATTTAGTCACACTACATATCATTGGTTTGCATGAGATGGTTACAAAATCCAAAGATAAAAAGGTTCAAGGGAGGGGAGAGGTGTGAGATAGGGAGTGGGTGAGGTGGAGTTGGGGGCAGACCAGGTGGGGGATGTAGTCTGGACTGTAAAAAAGGATTAAAGAATAAAAATAAATAAAATTTTAAAAAGTTTCATCAGTTTTGTCTATGAAATTATTGTTTTTTTAGTCTGTTCTCTGTATGAATTAGTATTGTCTGATCTTTTTTGTTTGTTTGTTTGAGACAGGGTCCTAAGGTGGGCTTTACAACCAAGGGTGACCTTGAACTTTTGACCCTTGTAACCAGCTTCTCTTTTTTGTTTTTTTTTTTTTTTTTTGGTTTCTCTGTGTAGCCCTGGCTGTCCTGGAACTCACTCTGTAGACCAGGCTGGCCTTGAACTCAGAAATCCACCTGCCTCTGCCTCCCAAGTGCTGGGATCAAAGGCTTGCGCCACCACCACCCAGCATAATCAGCTTCTCAAATGCTGGAATTGCACCGTCTCACTGGGTTATGCAGCAGAGGGGAAGGAGCCCGGTGCTTCATGCATGCTACCAACTGAGCTATATTCCCAGCCTTCCAACAATAAACTGAATTTTAATTAAATTTTTCAAGGCAAGGTTTCTTCTATTAGATATCCTAGACTGACCTGGAACTCTCAGACTTCCTGTGTCTGCCTCCCTTACAAGATCTGCACAACCTATCCTGGCTTATCTCGATGAATTCTCCTAAAAAAACATCAAGATTAAAATCTATCTTAAGATGTCCTCATTGTGTGGGAAAAGGAAATACAGAGCTATTCTCCAAAAACCGTCATATCGGTTCTCCTTAGTGGGTGTGACTGAAGACAGTGCTGACGTGCATGCAGGTCAATGGCGTGTAAAAGGCCCTGAAGTATCTGAAATACTGAAAAAGAGAGAGAGAGAAAAAAGGACAGCTTTCTACCGAATCTAATTGCTGGGTAATAGACATGGATTCCTGAGTAATAAACGAAGGTGAGGGAGGGCTGGCCACTAGAGACTGGCCATCTGCCTAGCTGGGCCACCTCAGAATTCTGTCCTGTTGCCTGGATCCTCCTAGTTCTCAGAAGGGGCAGACCTGTTACTTAAGGATAAGACGGGAGGAAGGCCCTGAGGCCCTGATAAAAATGCAACTGGAGGCGGAGAACACAGGAGGGAGAGGCAGAACAGCAGGGTCAGGGTGGGGCCCTCTTGGAGGATGTGTCCCAAGCGGCTGGGTGGGATGGTAGGTATTCATCTACCTCATTGTAGCGACTACTGGGAGGCAGAGTAGTATGCAAGCCGGTTTCCGCTTCTTGGAAGACTAGTAGGAAGTTCAGCAACTTAAGTCCAGCCTGGACAACAAAGCCAGACTCTGGGGGAAAAAAAAATCGTTCTGCTTTAACTGTTTACCACAGTATCCCCAGAACCTGGCTCCCTAGGTCCCTGTTGACGTAGGGTACATCTGCGAATGGAATAAACACACGTTAAAACCCTGTGTAAGATAACGTTTCGGGGGCGTTGGGAAATTGCTTATGATTTGTATACTATAGAAATTTATGTTCTACACGCCTATAATCCAATCACTCAAGAGAGTGAGGCAGGAAGGTCACAAGTTTGAGACCAGCCCGGATTATATAGTGAGACACTCTCCAGAAGTCAAACTCAACCTGTAGCTGTTTCGACGCCCTCCGATGAGTCTGGACGTGTTTCGAGAATTTTTCTGGAATAAACACTACAATACTAATGGAAGAGAGATGTCTCTGGTGATCTGAAGTTAGGACAGAGCCTGAAAGGCCTCGATGCTGGGTCTCTTTATAAAACCACAAAGTGTGGTGGGCAAAGAAGTAAGACGTTACAGAAACCAAAGTGGCAGTCATTTCTCACTGTCTCCGCTATTTCTCCAGGTCATTCTGTTCCGGGTAGCGGGAGAAGTCATGCTTGGCAAACAGGCAGTACAACAGTGCTTTAAGGAAATCACTAAATAAATCAACAAATCATGATCTAATAATTCGTCTTTTCTATCTAATTCTACTTCGGAAGGAGCATGCTGTAGCCTGGTGTCCACACAGGGTTCATCTCTAATAGGCGTTTTGGAGATCTCACTCCTAGACCAGAGTTAGAAACCAACTCTTCAAACCAGGAGCTGCGTCCCAGGCAGGTCCACGCAGGTAGGAAGCTGAGCTACAGGTTCCACCCGCCGCGCGAGCAGAAGGCGGGCGCACGGCCTGACGGCGCTGCCGATTGGTCCGCACCGAGATCCGAGCCTCGGATTGGTTGCCTGAGACACGTGGCCAATAGGAGGCTGCGTATTTGGCAGTGGATGCTCAGGGATACTTGGGGCCTGCCTAACTGTTCGTCTAGTGCAGTCCGGTTTGAAAGCTGTTCCGAGCAGTTCGGATCCGTCTCTTTTTTCACACGCGGACACTGATCTTGGGATTCCCAGAGACTCCGGGTCGGCGTTCGGCGGGATCCTGCGGCCATGAGCGTGGGTTTCATCGGCGCGGGCCAGCTGGCCTGTGCTCTGGCGCGGGGCTTCACGGCTGCGGGTGAGCGCGTGGTCAGCCTTCCGTCTCACCAGAGTGAACGAGTGAGTGAGTGGGTGAGTGAGTGAGTGAACGCGGATGGATGGTAGGTTTGCATCCATCTGGTTGGAGCATAGCGTCGGAGGCCGGCACTCCTAGAGCTGCTGTGGGCTTCCATTGATGGGCTGCATGATTGGGCCATGATCCACTGTTGAAAAACTTTGTTCTCTGTAGGCGTCCTGTCGGCTCACAAGATAATAGCCAGCTCCCCGGAAATGGACCTGCCCACGGTGTCTGCGCTCAGGGTAGGAGGGATGAAGGGGAGTGGGCAAGAGGTAGAGGCCCAAGAAAAGCGTGATCTGAGATGCCTTGAGTCTGGCTGGCTCTAACCCTTCCCAAGGGGGTGGGGGTGGGGGTGGCATCATTATGCGCCCTGCACCTTCTCTGAGGCAGGGTGGGAGGGAGCCCCCAGGCAAAGTTAGTGTCGGATCCAGACAATGGGGTGAAATTAGGCATATAAGATTCTTTTTGTTTGTTAGTCTGTGTTGCTTTGATTTCACTGCATAGTCCGTGTTGGCTTCTAAGTCTGGAAAATTCTGCTTACCGAGAAATTTTCTCATTTACATGTAGTCCTTTGTAAATGACAGTGTTGGAAGTGCAATTGGTGAGTTACTTAGTTTCTCTCAAAAAAAGTTTAATGTGCCAAGTCTTATACCATCTGGCCAGTGTGAGACAGGTCAGCAGATGAGGCAGCTGGTGGACAGTATGTCTAGTATAGGCTTATGTCCCCAACACTGTAGGGCCCCGGATACTCACCTCAGAACCCTAGAGGGGGCCTGTGGAAGCTTGTTACTCTGGTAAGCAGCTGCTAGGTTAAGAGTGGGCTTTGCAGCTCTGCTCCCAGACTCTGGGCACTGACATCTCACCTATTACCTCAGTTCATCCCACCAGTGATTGCTGGGCTTGAGGGAATAGCCACTTTTCTGGCCATTGTGGAGAAGCTTGCATGTAACATCCGTACTTACTTGCCCAGTGGTAGGAAAGGAAAACTGTCATTTGGGGATAGACGTGGAGCCCTGAAGGCACAAAATAGAGTGTTGGCAGAGAGGGTTGGCTGTTCTGTGGTGGCATGGGGCTCAGCCATATTGCCAGGCACTACTGACAGGGTCACCTTCTCCTGCAGAAGATGGGTGTGAATCTGACCCGAAGCAATAAGGACACTGTGCGGCACAGTGACGTCCTGTTCCTGGCTGTGAAGCCCCACATCATCCCCTTCATCCTGGATGAGATCGGGGCGGATGTGCAGGAGAGGCACATTGTGGTCTCCTGCGCAGCCGGCGTCACCATCAGTTCTGTGGAGAAGGTGCTGATGCCCCGATGCCCATTGTGTGAGAGGAGGGGTGGCCTGGGAGTGGCTGCTGATGGGTCAGACCCGGGGGAGCTGTGCCCTGAACACTCAGTTGGCTTGCTGTCCTCCTCTAGAAGCTCATGGCTTTCCAGCCAGCCCCCAAGGTGATCCGCTGCATGACCAACACGCCTGTGCTGGTCCGAGAGGGGGCCACTGTGTATGCCACAGGCACCCATGCTCTGGTGGAAGACGGGAAGCTTCTGGAGCAGCTGATGAGCAGTGTGGGCTTCTGCACAGAGGTGGAGGAAGATCTCATTGATGCTATCACTGGGCTCAGCGGCAGCGGGCCCGCCTATGTGAGTGGTCCTCCCTTGCCCACTGGCTTGCATGAGTCCAAGGCAGCAGGAGGGGCTGGCAGGAGAGAGGGCAGCTGGCACATCTCCTGGACACAGCTGGCTGGGGGAGGAGCTGATCTTTAGGATTAATTCCAGTCACCAGAGAAAGCAGCCTCTGGGGTGTGGGTGTGTGAATGCTTGTTTCCTGGGTTCAGAGAATATCTCCACAGGCGTTTATGGCCCTGGATGCGCTGGCAGATGGTGGGGTGAAGATGGGCGTGCCGAGGCGCCTGGCAGTCCGGCTGGGGGCTCAGGCGTTGCTGGTTAGTGTCTTTGCGTGTTTGGCTTTAGGGTTGTGTTGGGGGTTACTGAACTGGGCGTAGGCTGAGTCTGATGCTTCTTTGTGCCTCAGGGAGCAGCTAAGATGCTGCTAGACTCAGAGGACCATCCAGGCCAGCTCAAGGACAACGTTTGCTCCCCTGGGGGAGCCACTATTCATGCCCTGCACTTCCTGGAGAGTGGGGGCTTCCGCTCTCTGCTCATCAATGCAGTTGAGGCCTCCTGTATTAGAACAAGGTGCGTGTGACCCTCGCTCTCCAGCCTGAGTTCTTCCATGTCCAGCCTACCCTGGACTGGGCTGGTGTTGCTCCTGAAGATTTCATGAGCAGTGTCAGAATCTATACTTGGTTGGTAGCCAGGGTTTTGAGCTTTCTTTAGCCAAGAGTTTGCTAGTCTTACTGTACTTAGTTCTTAGCCCACTTCTGATAGCTGTGATTAGCTTTGATTTGTAGATGGGACATTCAAGTTCAAACAGTTAAATGATAGAGGTGAGATTCAACTCCAGACTGGCCTCAAACCCTGTAACTTCCCATAGTTTTTTTCTCGTGTGGTCACAGGTATCACTGGAACAGTGTACCTAGCTCGGATCCCGCAAGATGACTGTGATACCCCTGTTAGTTAAGTAGGATTCTTAAGAAGCTTAGAGCTGCTCTGGGTTGGGATTCTGAGTCTTGGTGGTATCAGGCTGAGAGTCTGGGGCTGTATAGCTAGGGAATGCTCAGAGCTCTGGCTCCATGGTTTATCATCTTTCTGGTGGGGCTTTGGCTTTGTTTACAGAGAGCTGCAGTCCATGGCTGACCAAGAAAAGGTGTCCCCTGCAGCCCTTAAGAAGACCCTCCTGGACAGAGTGAAGATGGAGTCACCCACAGTGTCCACGCTGGCCCCTCCCAGCTCAGGGAAACTCCTTACAAGAAGCCCCACCCAGGGAAGCAAGAAAGACTGAGGAGGTCTCTGGGGTGTCCCTGTCCCCTGTAGTATAGGGAGGGACAGGCTCAGGTCTCAGGGTGAAACTGTTTAGGTCTGCTCACCTGGTGCCACCGAGTCCTCTTGTCCCGTGGCAGAAGGTGCTCTGAGGAGGTGGCTGATGGCAGAAACCTGAAAGCCCAACATGCCTCTCTGAGAGAGGCAGAGGCCTCGGAGTTAGCATCCTCCTCAGCAGAAGTCTGTGGAGAAATTTAGTTAGAGCCAAGGATGGTTCAGTTTGACCTCCAGGTGAGGTTAGAGGAAACAGGAATCCTCTGAATTAAAAATGTTCAAAAGAAGCATGTGGCTTGTAGGAAGTGTGGGATCCCATGACCTTTCGCTTAACTCTTCTGTACAGGCGCCTACTAGACGGTGGTGCTCAGGGCTGATTTAATAAAGGTCTTATTTATTTTTGAGTTCTAGTTTCACTGTA
The DNA here is from genome assembly GCA_030674055.1 of Rhabdomys pumilio. NCBI lineage: Eukaryota > Metazoa > Chordata > Mammalia > Rodentia > Muridae > Rhabdomys > Rhabdomys pumilio. Next base: position 67,314,230 of record JANHMN010000015.1, read on the forward strand.
TAGCCCAGGCTTACCTTGACTTGTGTCAACCCTCTTGCCTCTGCCTGTTTACTCTTCTTCTTTCCTTTCTTTCTTTCTTTCTTTGTAGCCCTGACTGTCCTGGAACTCACTCTGTAGACCAGGCTGGTCTTGAACCTTAAACTCACAGAGATCTGACTGCTTTTGCCTCCCAAGTGCTGGGATCAGAGGTGTGCTCCACCCCTCTCCTCTTCCTCCACCACCACCACCACCACCACCACCACCAGGGCTTTTTCTCTACCTCCAAGTCACTGTCAGAAGTTACTTTTCTATTGCTGTGATAAGATACCATGACCAAGGCAACTCTGAGAAGGAACAGTTTGCCTTGGGCTTGTGGTTTGCGAGAGTTCGAGTCCACACTGGCAGAGCAGAGGCATGGCAGCAGGAACAGCTGAGAGCTCAGGAAGCAGAGAGGGCTAACCCTGAGCCTCAAAGCCCACCCCTGGTGCCAGCTTCCTCCAGCAAGGCCACACCTCCCAATCTTTCTTACACAGCCACCAACTGGGGACCAAGTATCAGATTCTCAAATTGTAGGGAGAAGTCTCACTCAAACCACTATGGTCATGTTCTCTGCCTTCCTGTGAGGCAGCACTCACTGTACAAAGGTGGGAAGGAAGGGTGAGGGGTAAGGAGTCAGGCCCTGAGAGCTGGAGTGACTAACCCACTTGGGGTTAGATTGCCACCAAAGATCCGATGTCATCTGCCCTCCTTGTTGCCAGGTGGAAGGATGTCCTCGTCCTCACTTAATATGATGGCAAGGCCTGGTGAGACCATTCATTTTTACAGTCTCCAACTTGTCAGAAACCAAGACCAGAGCGCTGCCCGCACAGACTGCCCGAGGCCTGTCCTCACAGGGCTCTCCAGTCAACCTGGAGCGGCCTTCAACCCCCACTAAACACAGTGAGCTTTTCTGAGGGCACCAGAAAAATGTTTACCTATTTATGCCTCTGTTTTGCTTTTCTGAGTTGGCAAGCAGTTCTACCTGGCTGCTAACGGTAGATCCCTGGCAGGAGGGCCGGGGTTGACTTGTCTTCTCACTTGCTTTATTCTACTTTGGCAGGCATGGCTTTGATAGTTGAAAGACTGAATGAACACTTTGAGGCTGGAGATGTAGCTTGGTGATAGAGCATGTACCTAGCATGCTGAAGCCTTCTCTGGCTTCTGTCCCCAGTATCGAGGGAGAAAACAGAAAGATAGGACAGTTTTTTCCCCCACTGTTACTTTTATGGTGTGCAGAACAGGCACACTCCATCCTGTGCAGTCCTACATGACTGTTGCTAAGCAACACCAGAGACACTGGAGAATTACTGGTGCCCAAGGGCCTGGCTCTGCAGCCTCTCCTGTGCTTTCCTAGCACCAGGAAGGCCTACAGAATATCGAGGTGGGTATGGTGAAGACTAGGGAAGTGGCTGCGTGGAGAGTGTGTCTAATGTGCATAAGGCCCTGGGCCCAGTCAGCAGCACCAGAAAACTTGATGTCTTACCAGAAAGCTTGATGTCTTGAGTTTTGGTCCCTGGACCTCACATAAGGGGCTGGGTGGGGGTGGGGGTGCGGGAAAACCCACACCACGTGCAGCCTGTGATGGAGGGTACATCTCCCTCTTCCAACATACAGAGCATGTAAAAATGCAATTTAAAAGAAAAGTGAGAAGACTATTTAAGCTAGTGAGAGGGAAACCTACGTGGGTGCAGGGCAGGTGCGAGACCTGTCAAGATGCAGCTTTAGATTTGAGACAGTATTGCTCTACAGACCAGGTTGGTCTTGAACTCATGGCAACCCTGCTTTTAATGCTGAGGTTATAGGTTCATTACATACTTTAGGTATTATTGTGTAGATTAAAAAAAAAATCTTAATGAAGGTATGTCCTAGTCACCAAGTACATTTGGAGTCCCTGAGGGTGTTTCCAGGTGCTGTGACTGCAGATTGTGAGTCCCAGGTGTTCAGGGCTGGAGCATACTCTGTCTGCCTTGCGGTGATCTGAGATGTCCAGGAACATTCTTGGCTTAAAAATGCCATCCTTTGGGCTGGAGAGATGACTCAGCGGTTAAGAACACTAACTTCTCTTCTAAAGGGCTTGAGTTCAATTCCCAGCAACCACATGGTGACTCACAACTCTCTGTAGTGGGATCTGATGTCCTCTTCTGGTGTGTCTGAAGACAGCGACAGTGTACTCATATACATAAAATAAATGATTATTTTAAAAATGCCTTGGAACAGGTAGGTCCGTGGGTACTCTCACCACTTCTCAGAAGCCCACTGTGCACCACTCAGAGGCCTCCTGTGGGTGCCTGTTGACAATGGAATGGCTACTGTCCACTTCTCCAGGGACTTTCCTCTGCTGTGGTCTGGGAGTACCTTGAACCTGCTCAGTATGTGCTTTCTGGCAGAGTACCACACGGCTCTTGAACCTGCTGAGTTTTGACATCTTTTACTCTATGAGGATTTTATTTGTTTAGGGTTTTGTTTATTGCTATTCTGACCCAAGCTAGCTTTGAACTCTCTTAAGCCAAGGCTGCCCTCAAACTTGGAATCTTCCTGTGTCAACCTCCCAAGTGCTGGGATTACAGGATGCTGGAGTTACTGTTGTACACCACCACAGCAGTGCAGTGAGTGATATCGAATGTCTTCAGGGTAGTGCTCTTGTCTCAAGAAGCTACCCTGGCCTTTTCAGTGTATGAAATCCTACCCTGCTTATTCTTACAGCTTTGAGAGTCTTCAGGTAGGAGAGAATGTCTGAGGGACATTTAAATTAAAGCACATGAGAGGAAAACCAGTTTCATGACGGCTTTCAACTTCAGGAAGATCATGTTGGGTAAACGTTCCCTCCGTGAAGACTGGAGTGACTGGGATGTACCCTGGGCTAGAGCGTCCTGGGGGTTTGGACAGCAGACAGGAGAAATACTTCAATAGCGGGAGAGCCCTTATCCCTCCTCCCAGAGTGTCCATTGGAGGGCTGCTTTGGTTGGGCTGGGGTCCCCTTTTATACAGATTTAGATTTGTATGTAAGCTCCTCTCCATGGGGACTGTGTTATAGTCATTAAAACACGATGACAACTGGGGGTGTGGATCAATGGTGGAGTAAGCGGTTAGTAAAAAAAAACCCTCATTTCTGCCTCTAGCACCTAAATAAAAAGATGCAAGGAGGTGGCAGGTGGTGTTGTTCCTGACACAGGAACATTTACTAAAGAAGTCCCTATCTTTGGAGTGACATAATAGGAGTTCCTTCACCAGAGCTAACCTGTGCTTCATCATAGGGGAGAGGAGAGTACGTGTGCATGTGTGTGCGCACGCACGTGTGCGTGCACAGGTCCCCACAAGCTGCATAGTGACTCAGACATACAAGGCCCCACGGAAGACCAGGTAATCCCTGACTTGTGAGTGTGGTACCAGGAACCCAGGGCTCCCTGCAGAATAGCAGGAAGAGCTGTGCCCCAACTTTATTTTTCATTAAAGATTTTTGAGATAAGTTGTTCTGTAGCCAATGCTGGCCTAGAACTTTGTCTTAGTTACTGTTTATTGCTGTGAAGAGACACCATGACCAAGGCAACTCTTATAAAAGAAAGCATTTAATTGGGGCTTGCTTACAGTTTCAGAGGCTAACCCATTATTACTATGATAGCAGGCATGGTACTGGAAAAGTAGCTGGGGGAAAGGGGGCTCGAAAGTTGAACCTAGCCTGGCAAGGGCTTTTGAAACTTCAAAGCCCACACCTTGTTAACACACTTCTTCCCACAAAGCCACACCTATATGAGCCCATGGAGCCATTCTTATTCAAACCACCACAAGGTTACTACAGAGCCCAAGCTGGTCTTCAGTTTGTGATAACCTGACCTCCCACCTTAGCCTATGGAGTGCTGTTATTTCAGGATAAAGCACCACACTTTGCTTTATTTTCTATTTTAATGAAATAACCAGAAACTGAAGTAAACATGGGGCTTGCCCAAGGCCACCTGGCCAGGAAGGATTAGAACCCAGGCCCTGAGCGTCTAGCAGTTTATGAACTAGTTTGGTGGGAAGAGAACAGTTCACCATTGATCATCTCTACAGATATGCGTAAGACATTCTAATGTAGTTTTCCCTATCTTAGAATTCAGAGTGGAAGAGAGAATGAGAGGCACCCCCTCCTCAGGGGAGGCAGAGGCAGGTGGATTTCTGAGTTCGAGGCTAGCCTGGTCTACAGAGTGAGTTCCAGGACAGCCAGAACTACACAGAGAAACCCTGTCTCAAAAAACCAAAAAAAAAAAAAAAAAAAAAAGACTACTGTTATTTTCTTGAATACATCACTGCTCCATAGCAAACCTTTAATTGACAAGGCCAGTTGTCAAGGGTGATTACCCCCATCTCAGGCAGCCGAGTTACTGGGAGCAGCATTTCATTCAGCCCCTGGATCTGAGTCTTTTTCCCAGTACTCACTGGTGACTACTAACATGTCCCGAGCGAGCTACAAAACGTTGTTTCATGGTTCTTGAACACCTTGCGTTCCCGCGGTGTAGCGCAGCAAAGAGGCTCTGCCCACTAGAGAGCATCTACCTTTGAACTCGGGGGTGGGGTGTCGGGATCAGGGAGAAGGTAAGTTAAAGAGAAGCTGGTGACTTCCTGTTTCCGCTAAGAAGTTCAGTATTCTGCAAAGGGGAAAGCCTAGGTTTATTCTCTGCTTCCCTCTAGCCTCTGTCATAGCAGCCACCGGGGCTGAAAAGCTGGACAGCTGCTCCCTTGTGGACCCAGGACATAGTGTCCTGCTGTTATCAATTGCTCCCTGAACCAACCTAGCCTCTCCGGGTCATCCAAAGCAACACACACCAGACTCATGCAGGGAGAGGTAGGTCTAGAGAGTCAGACCACATCTTACTAGGTAACTTGCCAAGTTCCTGAGTCTGTATGTCCTCACCTGAAGGCTCTCCTTTCTGTGCTGGGATCTAAAGAAGACAAAGCCTGGTGTGTGCAGGCATGAACAGAACAGGAAGGTGCTGTTCTGTTACAATCTGCAAGAAGTAAGAAGCACAGGAAGGCTGGCAAGCAGGTGATAGAGCCAGAGTCAAAGCTTTGGGCTGCCTGGGTTCATGGCCTTCTTCCCTACAGTGGCATCTGCCATTTTATTTTATTATGCAGTGTTTGGGTGAGAACTCAGAGCCTCATTCATGTGAAGCATGAGGCCTTTTCTCCTTCTGGGGACAGGGTTTCAATGAGCTGCCCAGGCAGGCCTTGAACTCCCCCATTCTTTTGCTTCTGGAGTAGCTAGAATTATAGGTCTATGCTGCCAACCAGCCCTAACATCCTCCTTTTTGGATGATGGAAAATGAGGGGCTTGGAACAAACACGTACTTGCATCTCCTCCCTCCAGAGTGCTCCTCCTCCCTCCAGAGTACTCCTCCTTCCTCCAGAGTGCTCCTCCTCCCTCCAGAGTACTCCTCCTTCCTCCAGAGTGCTCCTCCTCCCTCCAGAGTGCTCCTCCTTCCTCCAGAGTGCTCCCAAACTCTCTGCTCCCGAAGGGGCCCAGTTTTTGATCATCTGGATCCCTTCCTCACAGATGCTTTCTCATTTTTAGTCTCTGCCTCTTCAAGTCCAGCAGACTCTACAGCAAACCTTGGGTTCAGAGTCTCCACGGGCCCTTATAGGAATGTCCAATCCTCAGGCAGCTGAGGGAGCCACTGCAAGGCACAGCTCTCAGGAACCTACCTTTCTTTAACTTGAGTCCCAGCTGACTGTGGCTGGAGCCAACATCCTCAGAAAGTTGGCTAAGGTTGGGGAGACATCTCTACAGTGCATATTCAGATCCTGTTATTATAGACACATAGTGTAGCTGACTCATGTGCCAGGTCCCCCTGAGACATTCATGACCAGCTAAAGAAACTAGTGGCTGGTAAGGACAAGATCCAGATGACTGGGGTGGGGGAGGAGGTAGTAAGGAACATGGTGTGGGTGAGAAGGAGTCGGGGTAGAAGTGGGATAAGGTGGGCCAGAGACAAAGCAGGCCTTCCTGTAGCTCTGACATTCCTTTTGAGTTGGAGGGTGTCTTAGGGTTTTACTGCTGTGAAGAGACACCATGACCAAAGCAACTCTTCTCTTTTTTTTTTTTTTTTTTAAGTTTTTTGAGACAGGGTTTCTCTGTGTAGTCCTGGATGTCCTGGAACTTACTCTAGACCAGGCTGGCCTCGAACTCAGAAATCTGCCTGCCTCCCAAGTGCTGGGATTAAAGGCGTGCGCCACCACTGCCTGGCAAGGCAACTCTTACAAAGGATTTAATTGGGGCTGGCTTACAGGTTCAGAGGGTCAGTTCATTACCCTCAAGGCAGGAACATGGCAGCATCCAGGAAGGCATGTTGCAGGCAGAGCTAAGAGTTCTACATCTCCATGTGAGGCTGCTAGTAGAAGACTGGCTTCCAGGCAGCTAGGATGAGGGTCTTAAGCCCACACCTACAGTGACACACCTACTCCAACAAGGCCACACCTCCTAATAGTGCCATTCCCTGGGCCAAGCATATACAAGCCATCACAGAGGGTTAAATGCAAGTAGCACTTGTTGCATGTAACCTTGGACTTTTCCACCCATGCCCCAGTTCCCAAAATAATGACTCTGGTACTTATTATTTATGAATAAATGCATAGGCCATAAGCGTGGGCTTGTTCCCTGACTAGCGTGTAATTTAATTAACTGTTTATTCTATTCTATGAATGCCACATGGTTGGTTACTTCTTAGTTTCATGGATCTCTCTCCTCAGAGTTCAGGGCGAATCTCTTCTGAGGCTTGTCTCTATTCCAGAGTTCCTCTATCCCTACAGGAACTCCCGCCATCTGTTTCCTGCCCCAGCTAATAGGCCATCAGCTTTTGATTGACAGATGGTGCTTCCATACAGTACACGAGAGTCTCTGTACAGCTGCAGTCCAGCTAGCACGCCTTTATTCATCCCTCACTCACTACTTGCTGTGCACTCAACCTGGAGTAACAAACACACCTAGACCTGATGGTTGCCAAGGGGGTGTTTTGCTCTTTAGGAATGAATTCTACTTGGATCAGATGGAGATAGAGTCAGAGTCTTGGAAGAGGCCAGGGCTAGGAGGTAAGGTTGCAAGCCAGCACCATTTCAGTAGAACTGGTGCCCAGTTGACATTTGTGCAAGGTGGCTTCTTAGGGCTCTAATCCTGCATAATGAACCTTAGATGAACAGCCTGCATAGCAGACACACATTTGCCTGCCCTCCCGCAGTCTGGGAGCCTGACATTTGGGTGTCAGTCCCCTGGGCTTACAGATGTCCCCTTTCTCTCACGCCCCCACCTCTCCTGACTTCTTTTTAAAGTGATACCATTCATCTTGGGTGAGGGACTGCCCTCAATGCCTTGATAAGTGTAGCTGCCTCTTTAAATGCCTTATCTCCCGAGGTACCGGGTATTGCTTCAACGCTGTTGCAGGTGGGCCAGAGTCAGTCAGACAAAGCATTATGTGAGGGTCACAAAGACTGAATGGATGGAGGGGCACAGAGAGGGCTGGAAACAGAGGGGAGCTGGCTGGATGGAGGGGGCACAGACAGGGGAGCCGTACAGAGGCTCTGAGGTTGGCTAAGGCCAGGACCCGGCCCTGCAGGAAACAGGAGAAAATATGCACGTGTTCTGGAACTCAGAGAAATGGGAGGACGCTCAGGAGAATGTGGCCAGTGTGGCCACCACTGTGGCTCAGGCCTGTTTCAGATCTGGAGCAAGACTGCCCCCTGGTCTTTACCAGCCTCCTGTGGCGTGACTGTCAGTGGGTATAAGACTTTCCCTGAGCTGCAGGGGGCTCTGTTGCACCAACTACGACTCTGAGCTGACTAGCTGGAAATGCTGGCTGGTGGAGGCAGTCACCTTCCTCTAGCCGAGTCCCTTGGGCACCGAGTCCTGCTGAAGCCAGGCAACATATGGGACAAAGGAGATTGTGAGCACCCTTAAAGCTTCAGTCTGTCCAGTTTGGGACTCAACACCAACTTGGCTCATCTTGTCTCTATGTTTTCCCTGTAGAATTTGCCTTTGGCTGCTCATATCTGGCTGCCAAGGTGCCTTGGACTGTGTGAGGTGGGAAAGATCTGGGTGCAGAAAGTTCCAAGCTACTAGGCAAGAGGACCTAACAAATCCTGGGACCTTTCACTAACATTAGCGAAAACACATTCTCTTGGGACCATGAGCCTGCTGCATGGACATAGCCCAACCCCAGAGCTTGCCACACCTTCCCTGTTGCCCTTAGTCAGGGGTAGCCAGGGAGGGACTCAGACACACTCAAGCATGCACACACGCAAATTCACACACATCACTCAGGTACACTTACACACCCTTCACATTCACATGTGCAAAATCACATGCACATTGCATGGATACTAGTATACACACACACATGCACACAAGCACGCACACACACTCGCGCACATCTACAGATTCATGAGCTAACCCATGCACTCACTAACTCATGCATGCATAAACAGCATCACATTCTCACACAAGGACACACTAATACACACTCGGAGTCATCCTCACCCACACATACACACAGCTCATACACGCAAGGTCATAGACTCATGCACACACTGTAACTGATGCCCACACTCACTGGAGCACACTCACGCATGTACACTCCCCCCGAGATGCTGTTTTATCCCATTGCTGCTGATAAGAGATGAGAAGCCGGGCAGTGGTGGTGCACGCCTTTAATCCCAGCACTTGGGAGGCAGAGGCAGGCGGATTTCTGAGCTCGAGGCCAGCCTGGTCTACAGAGTGAGTTCCAGGACAGCCAAGGCTATACAGAGAAACCCTGTCTCGAAAAACCAAACCAAACCAAACCAAACCAAACCAAACCAAACCAAACCAAACCAAACCAAACCAAACCAAACCAAACCAAACCAAACCAAAAAAAAAAAAAAAAAAAAAAAAAGAGAGAGATGAGAAACAGAAACTGCCAAGGCGCATTGGTTGGTGATTTCAGAGACAGCTGTGGTTTGGAGCAAGGGATACTAGAGGGAGACACACATGGTCCTTTACTCTCTAGAGGACCTCCTTGGCTGCCCAGGGTCACACATATCATCTTGATGTCCCAGGCTGTGTCCAGCCTCCTTAGGCTTTCTTAGCTATGGGTTACACACAACATAGCCTGGGCCTCTTTTTGTCAATGTGGATCTACAAACAGGCTGTCATTATAGCCATCCCTTGACCAGACATGAGGCCTGGTGCTTTGATCCAAGGTGGGGCTTTCTATCCCCTGTGACTAGAGTTCCTTTCACTTTCCTGGATAGAAAGCTGGAGACCAATGTACCAAGTAAAACTGGGATGCCTGCGTCATGGTAGGCTCCAGGCCAATTAATTCCCTTGTTAGTAGACAAGTTATTTCATTATGAATTAAAACCCAAGGGGAGGAGTGAGCTATGGTGTACTCCTTGAAGCCACTGGACAGCTTTTTTGGAATCTGTTCTCTGGGAACCCTGTGGGTCTGGGGACGGAAGGCAGATTGGCAGGTTTGGTGGCAAGGACCTTTACCCACTAAGGCCTCTGGGGAATCAGTCCTGGAACTTCTCTGATCCTCCTGCTTCTGCCTCCACAGAGCTGAGATCACAGGAGAGTGCTACTGTGGTTAGCTTTTTAATTAGCCCTTTGTTCTTCTGAAGGACAGCTTCACAGGCTTGAGCCAGGGCTGGCCTGGAAAAAGCATAGGGTTTGGCTACAAAGGTAGATTATGAGACCTCCATGCTTGCCTCCTGCCCAGCCCTGCTGTCAACAGTGGGATGAGCTTTGTAGGCCTCATCTTCCTCAGCTGTGATGCTAGACTGTGGACTAAGGTTTGCTGCTGGTTCTCCGAGTCACCAACACCACCTGAATGGCTCCTCATTCCCCAGGGCACAGTTTTGCTGCTTCTCTGACCTCACTTCCATGTCTGAGCTTTCATCTTCTACTGCAAAGATAAAAATAGCCTCGCAGCCTCCCTAATCCTGATGCTAGCCCAGCCTGTGGCTGCCTGAAGTGAGTGCCTCTTCCCTTCCATCTTCTCTTGGTTCTCTGTCCCTTCAGGCTTTGGTCTTCTCTCCCTTAAGGATCTAACTACTAGTTATTTTTCCAGAAGCTTCCTCTGTCCTGATCATCAGCCCTGCCATGTCCCATCCTGTTCTGCTACTGATGTGGCCTTCTGCCCCTCCCTGTCTACTAGCTGACCTCTCCAGGTCCCTGGGTGTAGTTCTTTGCACACACACACACACACACACACACACACACACACACACACACACCCGTCTTCAGGCTCTTCAGGCTGGTCTCCTCACTCCCGTCCCTTTTCCGCACATCCTTAGCCCTGCCTCTGTGGATGGTACCCCTTCTTACCTGTCCTGTGCCCTGGATCTAGAGGCCTATAGCTGTGACTTGGGCCAGGAGACAGCTTAATTTAGGAGCACCTTCCTGGCTTCTCTGCAGCCATCTGCCTCCTTGCTCAGACGAATTGCAGTTGCTCCTCACTGTGGTGTGGTATCTGAAAAGTCCGATGCCAGACCCCAAATCAGATGGATTTTCTTCTGTGTTATCTTCTACATATCTTCTACTGTCATTTCTTTTCCTTGTTTTGTGACAGAGCCTCCTTCTGTAGCCCTGGCTGGCCTAGAATGCACTATGTGACAGGTCTGCCCATCTCTGTGTCTCGAGTGTATTAAAGAAGTATACTTCTACATCTGACTATTTTGTTGTTTTAAAAAGACTTGTTTTTACAGGTCTAGAGAATTAGCTCAGCTGTTAAGAGCACTAATGGCCTTGCAGAGGTACAGTTCCCAGCACCTGCAAGGTGGCTTTAAACTATCCTTAATGTTAGTTCCAGGGGAATCCACGGACATAGTGGTACACATACATGCAAATATTTAGGTCTATGACTTTTAAAAGATTATTTATTTTATATATGTGAGTACACTATTACTGTCTTTAAACACATCAATAGAGGGCATCAGATCCCATTACAGATGACTGTGAGCCACCATGTGGTTGCTGGGAATTGAACTCAGGACCTTTGGAAGAGCACTCAGTGTCATTAACTGCTGAGCCATCTCTTCAGTCCAGTCTATGATTTTTTTTTAAAGATAAGATCTTTTAAAGAGCTAGAGAGATGCCTCAGTGGTTAAGAGATCTGCTCTTCCAGAAGACCCAGGTTCAATTCCTAGCACCCACATGTTGGCTCACAACTGTTTGTAACTCCAGTTCCAAGAGATCTGATGCCCTCACGCAGAGACATGCAGGCAAAAATATCAAAGCACATAAATCAAAAATAGATATATCTTAAAAAGATAAAGATCTTACCATGTAGCCCTGGCTGGCTTGGAAGTTCCTGTGTAAACCAGGCTGGCCTCAGACTCACATAAATTCACCTGCCTTTGTCTCCCAAGTACTGGATTAAAGATTGTGCACTACCACCCTCATCTTTAGTTTGAATTTTGATACAGGGTTTCACTGTAGCCAGCCAAGACTGGCTAAGGATGGCCTTGAACTTCTGATTCTCTTGCCTCTGCCTTCCAAGTGCTGGAATTGCAAGCCGATATCACTATTCTCTGCTTTTTTATGATTCACTTTATAGACTATTTTTGGAGGGTTTTTGACTAACGCAACTCATTTTATAATAGAGATTTTTCAAATATTATAACTATAATTATAACTTGGAGGTGAGAGGTGGAGTAGCTAGGCAGTCGGCCAGTAAGGGATCTCAAATGGAAAGGAGTAAGACCAAGTGAGACCGGAGGGCCTTGTGGGGGCCTTAGGTAGGAAGGACCCCCAAAGGGCTCTAGGTTTGGAGGCCTAGCTGAGTATAGATGCTGGAAACAAGGAGGTAGGGACAGAGAACATTTGAACATTTGGTTCTGAGGCCCAGAGGAGAAGCAAACTCAGCAGAGGAAAGAGAATCACAGTGGAGGTCTTGCCATGACCTCCAGCTGCTGGCAATTGTAGTTCAGACTAGGGTTGTGTGGCCTCGGGCTGAGGAGGTGCTGAGACACATCGTTAAAGAAGGTGTAGCCAGCAGACAGGACAAATATCCCTTGGCAAACAGCTCTCTATTCTGAATGTGGATTCTGGACTGTCTTTGGGGAAATACAGTAATTGACCAATCAGCCAGAAGGAAGTGAATGTGGATTGGGGATTTTTCACAAAGGCCTTGATTAGGTGTCAGGTGGGAGGGAGATTGCCCTTTGTCATGTAGAAGGAGCTTGGCCTGTTGGCCTTGAGGATGAGGGTAGGTAGAATTTTGGTGGTCTTGGAGGTCAGACTGGAAGTGGGAGTTACCCTAAACCAAGGTTGTCACCCTGCAGGAGAGGGCAGGAGAATGGGGTGTAACGGGAGACTGAGTAGTGCAGCCCTGGACTGGGCTTGAGGTGGGTAAGAGGTTTGACCCTGATAATAGGTCAGGCTGCCAGTTGAGTGTCAATCGACAATATAGGGTCAGGGTTCACTGGAGGGCCTCCAGGGGTTGGTGTCAGCTAGACAAGGTTTAGATGGAAAGGGGACTCTGAGACCAGGCAAGCTAAGGCCCAGGAGTGAATCCTTCCAGGCAAGAGCCCAGCAACTGAGGTCCCCTTCCTGGCAGGGGCAGACACTCTGTTCTTGTTGAACAAACAGCCCAGGTGCCTTGGAAAGCCCCAGCCCTAGCCCCACATGACTGAGCTGACCCTAGCCCAGAGTGCTTGTGGGGTCTCCAGACCCACCCTGGGTGGTCTCATTGCTCTCACAGAACAGCCCGGGCTTATTTGGGCCTCACTGGGCCAAGGAGGGAGGTAACTAGGCAGGGACAGGGAGCAAGGTTCAGGGAGCAAGGTTCAAGCCATATGGTCCTGTCTCCTTTCTGACAGTTGTGAATCCTGGGTTTAGTTCCAGATGTGTGTCCTGGGAGGAGCCTTGGGACCTCTCTCTTCTTGTCCGGTGAGGCAACAAGAGGCAGGATTCAGCAAACAGGACTGGAAGGAAGCCCAGCGATGCCATTAAGGCTCTTCTCTCACAGATGAGGAAACTGAGGCACAGGCTGGTGATTAACGAATCTGTGGTCCCCTAGGTAGAACTGGCCCTCTGTGAAATGTCACTGGGGAGAGTGAAGGAGATAGGAGGCAAGAACACTGCAGAGTCACCTCATCAACCCATGTACCTGTCTCCTGTGGTGACAGTAGCCTCCAAAGGGTCACAATCAAGAAACATTTGCTTAATTGATTGAAGAGAAGGAGAGGCAGGAAGAGAAGCTTGTAAAGACCAGGACTTCTAAGTTTTTCTACAGAGAAAGAAACTACCTTAAGAGGTCTTTCTCCCTTGATACCTTTTTGTTGTGTGAAGTAGGTTAGGGAGGCAATAATATGACAGACAGACAGACAGACAGACAGACAGACAGACAGACAGTGAGTGTGTGTACAGGGGATGGAACCAGCACCTTGGGCATTCTGGGCAGGTTCTCTTCTCCACAGAGCTATATCCCAGCCCCTGTAATTTCCTGACCCCCTCCCTAAGTCCTCTGTGAGAACAGGTGGAGTTTAGACATGGCATCTCAGAAGAAATGGCTCTCCTGTGTGGACCTCGGAGAAGATGGGGTCTCTAGTTTGCATGGCTGAAGGAGGGAAGGGGTCTGTCCCTCAGTGGGCTGCTTTGGTGGCTGTGACAGAGCCAGAAGCAGATGCAGTGTGGGCAGAGTCCATCCCTGCTCTCCTTTACCCCTTGAGGGTCTGTTCTGAGGGAAGTGGTTTGCTGCAGGTGTAGCTGAGGTGTGACCAAAGTCCCAAGGAGAACAAACAAACCATAATGAAACCAAGTCTGTGTGTTTCACTCCTATCTTTAGCTTCCCTCACCTGTGTGTTTGGTAAATACGTAAAATGAAACCACTTCTCAGTGACCTGTGTAAGGGTTCAGGCTGGCCTTGAACTTGCTTGTAGGAGATGACTCCCCGAGTCCTGGGAGTACCATGCCCAGTTCTTATGCCATGCTGGAGAATTGAACCCAGGGCCTCATATTGATCATTTCCAACAGTATCCAGCCTGAGGGTGAAAATGGCATTGAGCTGTGTTTATTTAATTTGTCTCAGTCAATTCCCAGTCCTGAGGTTTCGTCTGTTTGTCCATGTAATACAGTTGGGGCAAGGGAATTTTTTAAAAAGACCTGAAATAATACATTTAGATTACTTTTGTATATGTTTAACAACTTCTAGCCCTGAGTTCCTGAGTTTGTTCTGGGCTAAGACCTTCCCCAGGGAAGTCGACCACAGTGAGAATCGAGAGAAGAGCCACACACCATGGAGCATGCTCATAACGCTAGCACTCGAGCACTCGAAAGGCCAAGACAAGAGGCGTATGGAGTTCAAGGCTACTTTAGTTACAGAGCAAGCATCAGGCCAGTTGTAGAAGACAGAAGGTAGAAGAGGAGCGGAAAGAGGAGAAGGAAAAGACTCTTAAAGTATACCTTTAAAACAGAAAAAGGCCGGCATGGTAGTGCACTTCTATAATCTCAGCACGGAGAAACTGAGGCAGAAGGCTAAGTGTATGTTGGAGACCAGCCTGGACTACCCAGTGAGTTCCAGGCCTGTGTGAACTATAGTGTCAGACCCTGTCTCAAACATAGCATGACAAACACATGAACCAACCCCTCCCCCCCCAACAAACAAAGAAAGCATCAATCAATCAAAGGGAACACACTGGAACCCATGGCGTGGCCACACGGTGAACTAGAAGAATCCCAAGCTACGGAGGAGCTGCTGGTGCCAGCCTGGTGTCTGTGACACAGGCTCTCTGCTGCTCTACCTGTATTAATCTGTACGGCCCTAATGGAGGGCATGGGCTCTGGAGAGCATGTAGTGGCTGCTCACTGCACTCTCGTGTCCTGTGTCCATGAGTGTTCCATACCTCGTGTGGCTTGGGGAGCTACATTGGCACTGGAAGTTCAGCACACTGGTGGGCTGGGTGCTGCAGGAAGCTCCCTGACACTGGTGGGCGTGAATCCAGGGGGTTAGGAAGCCAGGAGCACCCCTCTGCTCTGCTAGAACAACGGCTCCTTACACTTTTTTCACTTGTGACCCCTTGGGTCTTAGACATTTTTATGAGACCCCAGGTATATAGGAATAAAATAGGTGACAAAGCAAACATTTGTTGATAGCAATCATAAAGACAGTTATTTTAAAACAACTCACTGATATACACATGTCATGTTAGATCAGGAAGCTGTCATGTGCTGTGAAGGACCCTCCAGTCCAGACTCCAGCACCGTGTCTGGGGACAGGCTGCTCCCTGACTCTGTAAGGAGGAGAAGGAAGAAGAACAAAAAAGAGAAGAAGTAAAACCATTGTATCCTCGAGAACAGACTGTGACTGAGTGCTTGATACTGCAGGACGGAGAGAATCTTCAACCTCTTCAGAGTTGTATTCAATGACTGCAGGTCTCCAAAGTGAGTAAAGGTAGGGAAAAAAAAAAAAAACCCAGCAGCTTAAATATCAGAAAGAGACAACTTATCATAACCAAATCATAACAAATCATCATAACCAAAATAGACTCCCTGACCGCCTGCAGAGAAGTGTGGCTCTAAACAGTGCAACCTAATTCTGCCTGGTTTTGAGTGACAGGCGGCTGAGCAGACTGGGCTCTGACCCCTGCTCTGCTCTTGCAGTGGCCAATGCTGCGCAGCTTTGGCTTGTCATCCCTGTCACAGGATCGATCGTCTACGCAAAAACTTACTGCACTGAGATATTTCTGAGAGGTGGCTCTGGTTTGTACACTTTGTTTGTTGGTTGATTTGGCTTTTTTGTTTGTTTGTTTGTTTTTGTGTTTGAATGGAACCCAGGCTCCCCTGCATGCCTGGAAAGCCCTTAAGAGCCATAGCCAGCCTGTCTAGACTCTGACACCACTGTGACAATCACTGTTATGAATGAATTTCTGTCAGGCTGAGTAGAATAGCTGGGTTTCAGAATAATGTAGTTCCTTCAACTCTAGAATGATCTTCCAAAGAGTTCTCTATTTTTACTACATTAGGAGAGTTCTCATTGGTACAGTTATTCAGTAAATTGGTAGAATTCTGTATTCATTCTTGATTTTTTAAAAAGCAAATTCTTATTGAGCCGAGACTGTACCTCAGCGATAGAGGATATCCTTGGCATGCCCAGTGCCCTGGGTTTGATACCCCAAAGTCCAACTAATAAATAATAAAAACAGTGTACACACGCAGGCGCGCACAGAGAGAGAGAGAGAGAGAGAAAGAGAGAAAGCATAATACCATTGATATATACTCCATTTGTTCCTAACAGAAGCAATAGATTTAGAAATGGGAGTCACCTAAGCACTGTTATAAACAATGAAGAGAATCCGGAAGGGAAGCTACCATGGAAGTCAGGAAGTAAACCATTTGCTGTGAGTGACATAAGCAACAGTTAAGCAGGCCTGTGAATTAAAGACCCCTCTTCCACAGCAGCAAGAATTACAAAGGGCTCAGGGATTTACTGGGCAGGTTATATACAGACACATATATCTAAATAAAAATAAAATAAATCTTTTTTATTTTTTTTAAAAAAGAAGAAATCCACATTGTAGTGTGTTGTCATGCAGGTGCTTCCTGACTAATCATGCTTGCTAATGTCAGAAAAGAGCGCTACGTCTAGCCTGTAGGAGGCCTTAGGTCCATCCCCAGCACTGAAACAAGCAAATAGTCAAATTAGCTATAAATGTGTCTCAATTGCCACCCAACGCAGAGCAGCGATAAGGTATAATTGCAGAGGCAAGCTAAGTATCAGAGTAAACAAGCCGACCTCCAGGACCTCCAGGACTAACTCTAACTGCCTCCTGGGAGGGAACCCTGGGTACGAGAGACTTTTCACTGGACTTCTTAAAATATAAAATTGGGGGTATGTGAACATGGAAGAGTGAAAATTTCATACGGTTCCATCCCTAGACATAGAGCTACACATGACCAATGAAGGTTGAGAGGGGAAGAGTTAGCCTTTGCTAGGTATGAGGCCCTTTAGTAGATGAGCAGAGTGGTCGGCATTCAGACCATATATGCACAAACAACAAAAGCACGGTCAACATTTACATTTATTTGTGAGTGTGTGTGTGAGTGTGTGTAAGTATGTGTATGTGTGAGAGTTTGAATATGTGTGTATGTGGGAGTGTGTGAGAGTATGTGTGTGTGTGTATGTGTGGATGTGTATGTGTGGATGTGTATGTGTGAGAGTGTGTGAGAGTATGTGTGAGTGTGTGTGAGAGTGTGTGTGTGTGTGTGTGTGAGAGTATGTGTGTGTGAGAGTGTGTGACAGTGTGTATGTGAGAGTGTGAGAGTATGTGTGAGTGTGTGAGAGAGTGTGAGAGTATGTGTGAGTGTGAGAGTATGTGTGAGAGTATGTGAGAGTGTGTGTGATAGTGTGTGATAGTGTGTGAGAGAGTGTGTGAGTGTGTGAGAGTATGTGTGAGAGAGTGT
>JANHMN010000015.1:67345151-67370376 GCA_030674055.1 Rhabdomys pumilio
TTCTTCTTCTTCTTCTTCTTCTTCTTCTTCTTCTTCTTCTTCTTCTTTTTTGTTTTGTTTTTTTGAGACAGGGTTTCTCTGTGTAGTCCTGGCTGTCCTGGAACTCACTCTGTAGACCAGGTTGGCCTCGAACTCAGAAATCCACCTGCCTCTGCCTCCCAAGTGCTGGGATTAAAGGCGTGTGCCACTACTGCCCGGCTCTCCCTTAGTTCTGACCAAACTTTATTGATTCTTCTGGAAAGCCTGCTTGGCAAGACAAAAATGAATTAGGAGTGTGGCCAGTCATTAGGAAAAGGGAGCTACAGGTACCCTCCAGGGTCAAGGCTTCTCTGTTTTTCCAGGCCCCTGAAAGAGCGACTTTGTTGAGTCACCCTTCCTGCTCCCAGCACCACCCCAGCCCCTCCCTTCCTTGGGACAGTACTCCCTCTGTGAGCATTTATGAGGATGTTTTTCATTTTCTCTTTCCAAGCCTTCCTTATTTGCTCTGTGGTGGCCCATTTTCTTTAATTCTAGCTCCAAGGGACCTTTGGGTGCTGCAGCAGCCTTCCAGGTGTCTGTATGTGGCCTTGGCTTGGTATGCCACCTCAAGCCCAGAGCCACTGTGCTTCTGAGGGAGAGAGGCCCTCCTGACCTTGGCCGGGCCTAGTTTTATTGGACAAGAGATGTAAAGCTGGAGTTGCTGGGTCAAGAGAGAGGAACAGGGCGACACAGAGGAGCTCTGGGAGGTGCTGCAGATCTTGTTCTAGGAGTTTAGGTGAAAGGAGTTTAGGAAGAAACTCACTGGGCAAGACCAGAAAATGGGCATTTGGGATGAGAGACATTTGGACCTGTCTCAGAGTCACAGCAGAGTGCAGAGGGTTTCTGCTCTGAAACCCTGTGACTTATGTGACACTGGTGGCATCAGGACAGCGTGTGAATGTTGGTGCTGCAGGGGCAGGTCCAAGTGGACAAGCTAGCAGGAAGTGAGAAGCAGGCCAGAGGCCTGACTCACTAAAACTTGGAGCTGTCAGGGCTTGGGGGGTGGGTGGGAAGGGCTGATCCATCTGAGGACTTCTCCAGCAGATGCCCACCGTCCTTCCTAAGTGTGGCAACAGTACAGTCTTGCATCACCAGGCAGAGATGTTTCGAAGTACTGATGTCCTGGTGACTTTTTTTCCTCTTTTGAAACAGCCTTATATGGAGATTTCCATTAGTTCCCAGGGTGCCTGAAACCTCAGGAGGTGTCAGCACTGAGGCTGGAGCCATGTCTGTTGGTCTCAAGCTTTCTGTGTACCCAAGGCTAGCCTTAAAATCCCGATCCTCCTATTTCCTCCTTGAGTGCTGGGATGGCAGGTCTTCTGAGATCATTCCTTGATCCTCTAGGTGAAGTTTAAAGGTGAGAAACAGGAACGTCAGCTACCGGTACAAGTGGTGTTCATGACTGCTCTCAGCCACTAACCCTGTGGCACCAATCACATGTCTACCTACAGCCACTGAAGTTACGTATAGAAGGGGAAAAGTGGCCCATTCTCTTAAGCCCAACCCCCCACCCCATCCTTCCTTCCTTCACTTTCAGTCAGGCACATTGCAAGTGTCTTGGGCGTGCGCGCACTCGTGTGTGTGTGTGTGTGTGTGTGTGTGTGTGTGTGTTGCATATGTGAGTCTGCGCAGGCATGTGTGTGTGGGTCTGTGTGCATCTGCCAGAAATCAGAACTGAAACCCTACCCCCAACCCAGGACCCCTCCCCAGCACTTTCTGTAGTTCACACATCTGCTTCCAGTTCTCTACACCCCCTTTTCTTGTCCCTAATACTTCTGCCTCTCCAGCAGGCAGAAGAAACAGACTTTGAGGAAGGAAGTCCTCTGAGAATTACAATTTTAAGCAGACTTGGGTCTGAAGAGGGAGGTGCTTCCTTAAGACTTCTCAGTCATAAATGATGTGGAAAGCAGGCCAGAGCCTGGGCCCCAAGGCCTCAGGCCTCAGTGCCAGGGGACAGACTGTAGATTTCCATTAAATTTGCCAGGGGTTCCGGGAGCCTTCAGGAGTCAGCATGCAGCCTGCAGCTGTGCCTGTTTGCAACACTGAACCTTCTGTTAGAGGGGAGGCATGAATGGTAGAGGGTGGAGCTGAGTACGGCTTTGCCCTGAGCCTCACCCAGGAGAGGGCCTAGGCCTCTCCCCTCTGGCTGCCCCTCCCACTTTTGTCTCTCTCTCTTTGGGAAGCCCTCTGTGATGGCAGTTACAGAGTGAAGACCTGGGCTCTGGGAGTCAGGGTTGGAGGTTCATTTCTGTGGCACCCAGCTTCTTAGTTTGGGACATGAGTGGTTATAAGTTTCTGGACTTTGGATTCCAAGAATAAGCCTTGGAGACTCCTGCTCTGACATTCTGAAAATAGTTGGTGTGGGCTCCTGTCCTTTTCTCTGATGGACCAACAGTGTTCCTGGCTGTTCTTCAGCTGGCAGCTGAGGCTTCTTCCTCTTCCCAGCCTTAGTGGTCCTCTCTCCTCTCCTATCTGTTTCTGGATGCTCTGAGGACTCTTGCGGGAGTTATTTTCCCAGCAGCACTTGAGGCTAGAGGAACTTCAGCAGTGGCTACCTCTGACCACCCCACCCTTCACCTCTTTACTCCTTTTGGGGGCATCTGCTCTTTGCATCCCTGACCATCTCGACTGATCTTGTAAGTGAAGCTAGTCTCTGTGGATTCTACCTGGCACAGAGTATGTCCAGATTGTGCTCATGGCTGTCTTCTGAGTCTGTGCTCACCTGCGTGGGGTAGGTAGGTGGGAAGTGCTTCCCTTTGGCTGTGGCAGCACTGGCTGTGGCAGCATGGCTGGGGGAAACTGCAAGTTCGCACTGTGATCTCATACTTCTTGTTCTCTAGGGAGAGAAGGCACAATGACCAGCTCCCCATTCCTGGATCCCTGGCCGTCCAAGGCGGTGTCTATCCGTGAGCGCCTGGGTCTTGGGGACCATCCCAATGACTCCTATTGTTACAACTCGGCTAAGAACAGCACTGTACTGCAGGGGGTCACCTTTGGAGGCATCCCCACTGTCCTGCTCCTAGATGTCTGTTGCTTTCTGGTAAGATCCCCTCTCAGTTATATGTTTAACCCCTTCTTCTCTAGCGCCTTCTAGGAAACCCACTTGAGGTAGGTACGCTACTTTAGGTAGGTAGGTAGCCTGTGTGTGCTCTGAACATGGGGTAGAGGGACATTGAGTCTGGAACCATTGTAATGATCCTTCCTCAGAGGATTTGGGGGTTGAGTAGGGCCTCCTGTGTCAGTGTGGTCCAGATCACACAGCCACCAGCTAGTTCTGTGTTGTCTCACTGGCCCTCAGGGTGGGTGGCATGAGATGACAATGACAGATGTGGACCAGGGTTAGAGCAGGTGCAGCTTCTAGTGTGAGTAGTGTTCCTTTTACCTTACGATGCCTGGGGCTTTCGGGAACCAGAAATAGAATCTCTGAGCTGACCTTAGAGGACATGTGTCTCTTTCCTTAGTGTTGACCTACTGTCCACAAAGATTCTTCCCATTTGAAACAGGTGTTATTGTTTTTGCAGTGTGACTCAACAATGGTTGAGGTGTGTGTGTGTGTGTGTGCGTGTGTGTGTGTTACATTAGGGATAGAACCCAGGGCCTTGTGCATACTCCACACTCCACAGGCAGTTTCCTACTGAACCATATCCCAGCCTGACTAGTTTAGGCTTATTGGGGTTAACATGTACTGTCTTTTAACAAACACCCCCAAAACAGTTGTTCCCTTGACCCTAGCTTCTAAAAGCAGAGACCATGAGGTAGATGGGAGCGTGGAGTTCACATCCTAGGTCTGCCTGGAGACACGTGGCTAGGTTGGGTGAGGAAGCAAGGATGGAAGAGGAGATACTCAGAGGACCCCAGTTCCTATCAGGCAGGAGTGGGGGTTCCCATGCCTACATCTCCTGACCCTAAACTTGACCTCAGGAAGGGCATTTCTTCCTAATTTTGGTCCCTAGGACCAAAGTCTACATTGTTGCCCTTGAGGTTTGCTACCTGGTGACTCAACTAAGCTGATAAGGGAAAATGCCTGTTTCCACCTTGGCTTTCAGGAGAATTGAAATCCCTACTAACAAGCATTCTCAGTACTCTCCTTCTAGCAGGAGAACAGTTATCCATGCTTGTGGGCCCAAGAGCGGGGAGCAGGCAGGCGTAGCAGAGGGGAGAGGTGGCTAAGGTGAGGGGTCTGGGCAGGACTAAGTGGGGCCCAGGCGGGATGGGGAGAAGCTTAGGGACAAAGTCACTTTCATATATATTGTGCGGGTGAAGTGATTTTTTTTTCCACGAGGGACAGAGTTTCATTATGTTGCTGAAGATGATCTCTGAACTCCTGGCCTCAAGCAATCCTCCTGTCTCAGCTACTCAAATAGGTGGGATGATAGGCTTATATAACCAGGATGGATTTGGAAAGATTATTGTTATTTGCACTGGAGAGTGAATCCAAGTCTTCTCATACTCTACCAGTCTGTGCTACCCCAAGCCCTCTGAGTTTGCATTTTTATTGTAGGAATTTATAGGGTCAAGTGGAGGCTATGTTTAAACCAGAGAAGACCTGGGTATGGGGGAGATGTGCAGAGAGGCAAGAAATGACAGAGGGTAACAGCATCCTGAGGGGCTTGTGTTTGTTCTACAATGGGACTCATCTGTCTTTGGGAACATATCACTCACTTACTGTCTCCCCTTAAGAAAATTTCCTAGAAGTTCAGGGCTTATGGATTTCCCTTAAGGAAATAACATGTGCCCTCAAAAACCTAGTACATTTAAGGTGCCACATTCTACCCCCCAGAACTAAATAAACATGACCAAAGCAGGCAAGCCTGTGCTATTTGAGATGTCTTTCCCCCCTCTCTGACTCTCAAAGGAGCCCATGTAAGTTGGAGAGAGAGAGCGGCAAAGACACAGTAGAGAGCTGGCCAAGGCAGAAAGGGTCTGAGAAGGCAGGTGAGCGTCTCAGACATCTCGACATAATAGGCAGAAATGGGTCTCACTCTGCACATGAGGTTGTTGCTGTCACACAGGCCTGCTCTTCTGTCCCAGCTCTCTGGTGTTGGGCCAGCCTGGGGTACCAGGGCGTGATGGGGTTCACTGGATGGATACACTTGCTGTGTGGGGTCTGCAAGCTTGCCTTTAGGGGAAGTAAATGTGAAGAAACGGACACAAAATAAATGAAATGTAATTTAAAAAAATTAGACCAGGCACACGCACATCTGTAGTCTCAGCTACTAAGGGCTGAGGCTTGAGGGTCACTTGATCTCAGGAGTTGGAGGCAAGCCTGGGCAACCTAGTGAAGGCTTGTATCTAAGAACAAGGTTTTGGAATGAGGTAAAGAGGGGAGCAGCTTTTCCTCTCTGGCGAGGTCAGACCTCACCTTCTGCTTTGGGGTCTGCTGTGGCTGGTGCTTGACTAGAGAGACTCCATCCAAGTCTGAGGCAGTGAAATCGGTGACATGGGCATAGTGGAGGAAGGTGCCAGGCTGCTGAGCTCTGGGCTCCCTCTGGGCTGGGTGGAGTCCTTTAGCCTCTGAGTCTGGATCCCCCCCAACCCCCAGCCCAGGCAGTCTCCTTTGACTTGGTTTCCTTTTTCCTTCCAGTTTTTAATCCTGGTGTTTTCCATCATAAGGAGAAGATTCTGGGATTATGGCCGCATAGCCCTGGTATCAGAAGCAGGCAGGTAAATAAAACCACAGAACGTTTTACCTAGAATGTG
This sequence comes from Rhabdomys pumilio, assembly GCA_030674055.1. Classification (NCBI taxonomy): domain Eukaryota; kingdom Metazoa; phylum Chordata; class Mammalia; order Rodentia; family Muridae; genus Rhabdomys; species Rhabdomys pumilio. The sequence continues at coordinate 67,350,870 of JANHMN010000015.1, forward strand.
AGCATGTCTGTGCATCCTTCTGAGTGTGACTATTGTGTATAAATACCTGCGCATTGTGAATATATGTGCATATGTTGATGCATGTCTGCTTGCATGTATATGGGTGTGTGAGTTTGTGTGTGTGTATGTATGTGTGTATGTTTATGTATGTGTGTTTCTGGGATGGACTGGAGGCAGGCCTATGCCAGGAACTGTACCTTCCTTTCTGTTGCTCACCAAAGACCCCTGTGAGGCCTTGCTGCTTAGAGCTGTGTTCACAGGAAACCAGTGTCTGAAGAGCCTGTCTACTGCGGCTCTGGTTTCAGGGTATGGATGATCAGCATTGCTTGTAGGGTTTTGTCACCAGGGGAGGATGCCATTTTCTTGCTCACCTTGAACATGTCTCCTCTAGAACGCCATATTTAAGTTAATTACCTTGCGTCAGGGCTGGCTCAGTGACTGAGAAGGAAGGCAGGTGTGGGGAAGCTGCCCGCCTTTCTTCCTGGTCAGGGCTCAAGTTGGACAAGCCCGATAGTAAAACATAGGCTCCCTGGCCAGACCTCGGGCCCTTCTGGTTCTGTGCTGGGTGGGGACAGTTCTGTGCCCTTTACTAAAGATGAAGATGAGTCCTAGAACCTGATTTTCCTGTTCTGTCTGGTTGCTGTGAACCTCTGGAGCTTGTGTCAGGTGAGACAGCATGAAGTGAGTGGAGGCGTCAGATGCCCCCTCCAGGCCTGTCACTGCTTCAGCTTCTGAAATGTCACAGTGGTGGGATGAGGAAGGAAGGTACATTTAGGGAGACGTTACTCTACCCACAGAAGATCCTTCAACGGTTTCTAGTTAGCATGGGCCTGAGCATGAGTCCTACCTCAATGCAGGAGAGGAATGGCTTACTTCCCAACTGTTAAGGATACATCCTTTCACACGTGGGGCTATTTTGCTATCTTCTTTCCTCCATGTCACAGAACTGAGGAGGGGCATCTCATTCCCTGACAAGGGGTCTTGGAGGACACCTTGAGACAGATCTGTCTGGTTCTGAGATGCGGTGAGGGCTGGGATGAGTAACTCCAGAGCCAGCCTTTCAGGGAGCTCAAATAGCACTTGACAGTTCACTGACATGATATTTTACACATCTTGGCTGCAGAACTGTGTTCCAGGTTCAGTGAGAGACTCTCTCAAAACATAAGATGAAGAGACGCTGAGGAAGATGCCAAGTGTTGGCCCCTGGCTACCACTGTGTGTGCACGTACATCTGCACCTGAGTGCTCACACACAAAGACACACACCACACACTCACACACACACACACATACACACACACAGCACCATATTTAACTTGTTGGTTCATTCACTCTGAGATGCACACTTTAACATTTTCTTACCATTAGAATAGGAATGTCTTGCCAGGCGGTGGTGGCGCACGCCTTTAATCCCAGCACTTGGGAGGCAGAGGCAGGTGGATTTCTGAGTTCGAGGCCAGCCTGGTCTACAGAGTGAGTTCCAGGACAGCCAGGGCTACACAGAGAAACCCTGTCTCGAAAAAACAAAAAAACAAAAAAACCAAAACAAACAAACAAACAAAAAAAAAACCAACAACAACAAAAAAGAATAGGAATGTCTCTATGTATGTATGTCTGTCTGTCTGTATGTATGTATGTATGTATCCGGACGTCTCCCATATCCCTGGCCTCCTAGGTGGGGTTTCTTTGAACTTATGATCCTCTTACCTCAGCCTTCAATTGAGTCCTCGGATGAGAACAGGCATGTACTAACATGCCCAACATGCATTGATTATTATCAATAATAATAATTATTAAATATAATTATTATTATAATTGTATTATCAATTGTAGCTTAATTGGCAACATTGTGTTTCTCTTAATGATTCATTAAAAAATTATGTATCTGATTTACCACTGGTTTCTTAAATTATATAAAATTCAATGTGTATGCATGTACATGTGGAACTTTTTTATTTATTATTATTATTATTATTATTATTATTATTATTGGTTTTTTGAGACAGGGTTTCTCTGTGTAGCCCTGGCTGTCCTGGAACTCACTCTGTAGACCAGGCTGGCCTCGAACTCAGAAATCCGCCTGCCTCTGTCTCCCAAGTGCTGGGATTAAAGGCCTGCGCCACCACTGCCCGCTGGGATTTTTTTTAAACATTTTTTTCTTACGTAGAATTATGCAAATTTTATTTTTCCAAGAAGATACTTCACTTGTCGTAGAATTTTTTTTTTTTTGTTAAAACATTATATTTACTCACGCCTTTAATCCCAGCACTTGGGAGGCAGAGGCAGGCGGATTTCTGAGTTCGAGGCCAGCCTGGTCTACAGAGTGAGTTCCAGGATAGCCAGGACTACACAGAGAAACCCTGTCTCTGTCTCGAAAAAACCAAAAAAAAAAAAAAAAAAACCATTATATTTATTTTATGTATGTGAGTACACTGTCACTGTCTGCAGACACATCAGAAGAGGGCATTGGATCCCAATACAGATGGTTGTGAGCTACCATTGCTGGGAATTGAACTCAGGACCTCCGAAAGAGCAGTCAGTGCTCTTAGAGAGCCATTTTTCTAGCCCCTTATTTTTATTTTTTAAGACAATATCTCACCTTAATTTTTTAATTAATTGACTTATTTATTCACTCCACAGCCTAATATCAACCTCTTCTCCTCCCAGCCCCCCCCCCAATTTCTCCTCCTTCTCTCTTCCAAGAAGGGGGAGCTACCCTTTATGATTTTTGTTTTATATGTATGAATGTTTTGCATGAATGCTTGCATGCATGTCTGTGTATCACATGTGTGCTCGGTGCTGGCAGAGGCCAGAAGAAAGTGTCCACAAGGTGTCGGGTCCTCTGGAACTGGATTTACAGATGGTTGTGAGTCACCATGTGGGTGCTGGGAATTGAACCCAGGTCCTCTGGAAGAGCAGCCAGTGCTCTTCACCACAGACCCTTCTCTCCAGCCCCGTATGTATATGTATGTGCTTTGAAGTGGACCCATTCCAATGATGAGGCTTTACAAGTACTGTTATTTTTTCTTGTCAGCTTCCTGTGTGTTCCCAAGCTCCCTCATGTCCCTGTGTCCGCTTTTTCTCAGGATGTTTCTCTGGAATGAAGCCCCTACTACCTGTCATTTCAGTCACTGTGGCAGGATAAAATGCAGCATTACACATTGATTTGGAAGTATTAGGAAATGTCCAATAAACAGGCGACACCCTGAAGTCCCTGCAGGTGCACAGTTCAGTGCTGAGGTTGGAAGGTGTGCACATAGCTGTGGTCCCTTGATACCCTGGCCTTGGAGTGTGCACATAGCTGTGGCCCCTTGATACCGTAGCCTGTGCAGCCCATCCAGCACAGAGTTTTATGCCATATGGGTTTATGGGCCTTGCTTCTGTCTGTTTTTTGGAGTAGTTTGTATTTGCTGCCACCACTGAGAGTCAATAGCTTTGATCCTGAACTCTAAGATTAGAAAGAAAAATACTGAACATGTATATTCAACCTTTTTTAATTTCAGAATTATATATATATATATATATATATATATATATATATATATATATATATTTTCCTTTTCTGTCTACAGTGAGGCCAGATTCCAGAGACTGTCATCTTCTTCCTCAGGGCAACAAGACTTTGAGAATGAGCTGGTTGGTATCACAATGGATGGTTGTTTTATGGCTCAAAGGGCAGAGGGTACTGCCTGGTAGTGAAGATTGATTGAGGTCTAAGCAGTTGCACTCCCGGTTTAAGGACTAACAGCACTGTGGTCTGTGAGCAGTCAGCCCTGGGGAACACTCCCCTCCACATGAACAGCAACATGAGGACATGGAGGCATCTGGAAGGAGACAGTGGTTACATGACCCCGCACTGCAAGGCTCCATTGACTTTCCAGGCAGAACAGGCTCTGGATCTCCTAGGCTTTGTCAGCAACTTGTCTCTGACCTTTATGGTTCTTGTAGAAGAGTTAATTATTGACGTGTCTGCTAGATTTTGAGCCAAACATGGGCAGGAATCCTGTCTCATACAGCGTTTTCCCCGGCACTAGCTATCTGATAGGTACTTAGTCACTGTTGACTGAGTGATGAGCAAACATTTGTCTTTCCCAGCTGGCTAGCTTTATGGAGCAGTAAGACCACAGAGACCATGGAGCTTACATATTTCTTCTCCTCTCTAAGGTCTATGCCTTGCATGAATAAGAGTTGGGAGGTGGCAACTCACTGAATGTGTGAAGGAAAATCCTTTTCTACACAGCTCCAAGTGGAATGGAGATTTGATCTCAGAGCTGTGATTGTATCTGCCTCCCAAAGACATGGGTGCTGGATGCTAATACCTGTTCTCTGTCTCCAGGGATGCTGCCCTTGGTTGACGGCCATCTTCCACTTGCAGTGAGTAAGATGAGGTGTCTGGTGGAGCATGTGACTTCGTGTGGGTGCTTGGCCATTCAGGAGGAAGAAGCTAAGATGTTAGATTCTGAAGTGGTGTCTCTCATACTTTTCTGGTTGAGGACCCAAACAGTGTATAAGGGCTAGAACAAACATGGCTGGGAAGTCCTGGTAGACAGGGCACAGGGATGCAGGAGGCGTTCTGCGTACACAGACCTACTGGGGCTCACACATCCTCAAGCTGCAGTTGGATTTCAAAGGTTCGAGAATCTTGTGATAAACTTTTGAACTAAATGAGGTGGCTGTCAGTATGGAATTGAACCCAGGGCTTTGTGCATAGTGGGCAAGTGTTGTACTTCTGAGTTATATCTCCAGCCCTTAGCTAAAAGAATTTAATTTCCCCACTTATTCGTTCTGATACATATAAACCCATCTAGCAGAGTTCCTATCCGTATTTAATCAATGAGAAATATCAGGTAGAATAATTTCCGTCTAAAGTAAAACAAGACAAACACCCCTCCAAAACAAAACAACAAAACTTTAATTAGATCACACAATACTATAAAAGAAAAGGACATTGTGGAGTTGGGGAAATTGGCTTAGGGATTCTGAGTTTCTCTCCCGGGGCCTCAGTTTCTCCACCTGATTTGAGTGGGAGTTTGGCGGGAGTTGTTCCGGGGTTGCTGGCGGGAGGCAGGGTCACGGGGAGAAGCCAGTGAACTTCCTGAAGCAAGAGGAAGCAAGCAGACGTGATCTGGGCATGCGTGGAAGCAGATAGATTTTAGCTGCAAAGCGCATCCTGAAACGAAGCGCAGAGCGAGCGTGATGCCCGCTGGCATGTCTGTGAGCACCCTCGGGAGTCGGGTGTGTCTTAACTCGTGGCACCCTGGAGCTCTGCTGGGGGTGTGAGGTGGGAAGTGGGCGGTTCTGAGCCCACTTCGATGTGACTGTGTGAGTCCACAGTATAGTGCCGGATGCTGGGCTGTGCAAACTCTCTTTCTTCATGTTTCGGTGGCTTTACCACGCAAGGCTTGCCTGATCTCTAGAGCAGGAGCCTTGGAACCCCTCTGTGTGCAGAACGGGGAGGAGTAGGTGGAAACTCTGACCCTCCTCCCTCTGTGAAAAGGAAATCTGGCTGCTGTGAGCCTGGGACTTTCCAACTGACCTAGGAATTCTTTGTGGGTAGGAAGGCAGAGCAAGTTATTGCCCCATTTCTGGGGCCATGGCAGGGATAGAGGGAAGATTTTATACAGTGGGATGGAATGAGACAGACAGTGTTCAAAACATGGCTCACCTCAGTCTTCCAGCCCATCCTGGGGTTGGGGAAAGGAAGATATAGAGAGAAGGAGGGCTCAGGTGAACTGCATGCCATTCCTAATGTGGCTTTCAGTAGCCATCTTGCTGTGGAAGCAAGTAGGGTTTGTGGGAAAGTTGTATGCACACGCCTCATCCATCCATCATATGACAGGAACACAGATGTTTCTAGCAATAGAACACAGGAAGATGGTAGTTCATTCACTGAGAGCGTGGTGCTGGGGCTGGAGATGGCCCGGGAACTCAAGTTTATAAATATGTGGTCCTTAAAGTCACATAGGTTTTCTGTGCCTTTGTACCCACATATATCTAAGTAAAAGATGTGGCATAAAATACCATCTCCTACGATTCTCGTGAGGACTGGATGAATACTCCATGCAAGGCCTGTAGGCCTGGCTTCCACTGCTGCCTGTTAAGAGTGTCCCTGCGTGTCTTGGCCAGTGATGACCAGATCCTGGAGTGGTGTGGAGAGGATGCTATCCACTACCTGTCCTTCCAGAGGCATGTCATTTTCCTGCTGGTGGTGATCAGCTTCTTGTCCCTGTGTGTCATCTTGCCTGTCAACCTCTCAGGAGACTTGCTGGGTGAGACCTTTTCTTGGCCAGTGCCTGTGTTGGGATGGAGTAGGGCTCTATGGAGAGACTCAGTTTGGTAGAGTGGACCCTGGGGGAAGTGAGGCAGTCTTAGGGTGACTTTGGTAATTGTCACCCAAATAAAGATCTAGAAGAGAATCCCTCTGAACCTGGGCTGCGAGCTAGGACCCTTTAAATATCAATTTTTGGTTCTAAGTAGGGAAAAACTGGCAAACCAACCAACCACAAGGCCTATAGAATTGGGCACGTTTCAGCAAGTGTGTTTTTGCTTTCATTTTATTTATCTATTTATCTATCTATCTATCTATCTATCTATCTATCTATCTATCTATTGAGACACAATCCTACTATGTAGTTGATGCTAGCCTTCCCTTGCCCTCCTGAATGTTGGAATTATAAGTAGAGCCACTGCCCCTAGCTTTTTAAAATGTATCTTTCAATTTTCTACCCTTATCCAATCCTGGAGGCCACCATTCATGGACCCAGATGCCTGTAATATGCAGTCAAAGTCATTATGGAATTATATCTCCTTAGCTTCCAAAATGTCATCACAGATCCACTTGTGATATCCAGGTTCTCAACCTTCTTGCTGGTAACAACCAAGGATGCTACTAGTTCTCATCAAAGCATCTTTAAAACAAACCTCAGTGCCAGGCAAACTTAAATTCTGACTTTGCTGGCATGGCGAGCTATAGTGGAGGTCCTGAGTGATGGAGTAAACACTTGATTGATGTCGTCTTCCATCAGGTCTAGGCATTTGTACTGCGCCTGCCCTGAGCTACAGACTTATACAAACCAAGGGCGGTTAGGCCCCTTCCTCTGTGGCCCTGGCCCTAAGTGTCTGATTCTCTGCAGATAAGGACCCTTACAGCTTCGGGAGGACTACAATAGCAAACCTGCAGACGGAGTGAGTATGGAAGGAGCTTGCTGACCACAAAGGTTTGGGAGCCAAGAACAGGCTGGGAGCTGTGGTGTGAACATGTCCCAGGCAGCTTTTGTTTTGTGGGAGGCTTAGAGCCTGTATAAGAATAGGGATCTCTCCGAAGTACTGTGGCCTCTGTTAGGGGCAAAGCCACTGACTGGCTCTTAGCAAAGTGCCCATTGAGGGTGATTCAGCCCCAGCCTTGTACTCCATCCCTTCTGTTGGGATGCCCAGCCTTGGTAACAGGTGATATCTTCCTTAGCAATGACCTCCTCTGGCTACACACCGTCTTCTCTGTCATTTACCTCTTCCTCACCGTGGGCTTTATGTGGCATCATACACGGTCCATCAGATACAAAGAGGAGAGTCTGGTGAGTGAAGCTGGGGCCTGGGGGATGTTCTAGGAGGGTCTCAAGTGAGAGATGGAGGGGACAGTCCCCACAGTCTCCACAGAAGTAGTCTCATCAGTAGTGAACTTGAGGGGTGCTGGAACCTGATTTCCGTCTTTATGCACTCACTAGACACCACCACCACCACCACCACCACCACCACCACCACCACCACCACCACCGTCACTGTCACCGTCATCACCATCACTGTCATCACCACCATCACTGATTTTTTTTAAAGACAGTGTCTTGTGTAGCCCAGACTCATTTGACGTAGCTAGGCAGCCAAAGATGACCTTGAACTCACGCTCATTTTGCTCCCACCTCCCAAGGGTTAGGATTACAGGCACGCATCGATGCATTCAGCTTAGTCGTAGTGTTGTTATTATTTAATTTACTGGTAAATGACAATTTAGAAATTTTCCTTCATTTTGTCAGCTGCTTCTTGATCTGTGGGGTCAGAGCTTGTAGCTACTGCTGTGAAGTAAGAAGTCCATGGAGGACTGTAAGCCAGTGGTAGAGTGCTTGCCTGACAGGAAACAGGCACTGGTTGATAACTTAGCCTGCAAAAACAACATAAAACACACCTTACCTTCTAGTTTGCTTTCTGTTGCTGTGATCAACACCACCACCCAAAGCAACTTAAGGGAGGGAAAGAGTTTATTTCAGCTCACATGTCCAGAAATTGAGGGAAGTCTCAGCAGGAACTGAAATAGAGAGGAAGAATGCTCCTTTCCAGCCCCTCCCTAGGCTCGCAGCCTTCTAGCTTTCCTATGCAGTCCAGGACTGCTTGCCTAGGGATGGTGCCATCCTAGTGGGCGGGCCCTCTGCATCATCCATCATGACAGTCTCTCACAGATATGACCACAGACCAACTTGATCTCAGTGATTCCTCAGTCGAGCTTTCTTCTTCCCAGGTGACTCTAGGTTGTGTTAAATTGGCAAAACAAAACAAAATAAAACAAAAATGAGGTCTGGAGAGATGGCTGAGCGGTTAAGAGCACTCTGACTGCTTTTCCAGAGGTCCTGAGTACAATTCCAGCAATCACACGGTGGCTCACAACCATCTGTAATGGGATCTGATGTCCTCTTTGGGTGCGTCTGAAGACAGCCACAGTGAACTCATATACATAAAATAAATAAATAAATCATAAACCAACCAACCAACCAGTATCTCCACCTCCAAGCCTAAACATCCTGGGCTAAGGACGGGTGACCTTCTGTGATTGGTTTTCGACTTCTTTGAGCCACATTCGTTTCTGGAATCTCTCTCAGTTCCCTGTTCTGCAAAGAAGGCTCATGCGTTGCTTTGGAAAGGGAAACCATGTATACAACACCCCTGGCCTCTCCATGTATATAACACCCCTGGCCTCTTCAAGGCCAAGAATGAGAAAACACGAACCTCGTATCTGTGTCTTTCTCGTGATGTGAAAGTGATGGCACCCCCACCTCCCCAGTCACCCCTTGACTTCTTCTTGTGACTTTCTCCTGGTATGTTCCCTGGCAGGTGAGACAGACCTTATTCATCACAGGACTCCCCAGAGAAGCCAGAAAGGAGACTGTGGAGAGCCACTTCCGGTAAGAGAGGGACCCTTTGAGCCACTCACGGTGGAGGTGAACAGGATTGTGGAGGCCCGGGGCCCCTGAGGCCTGTGCTGTAGGTGTCTTCTGTCTGAATGTGCAGGGCTGATCCCTCCCTACCATAGGTATCACATGACTTCCAGGGGTGGCCCTGCAGAGCTGTACCAGCAGCCTGGCTGGGCTGGTGTGCACTCTGCACTAGTCATGGTTAGGGCTCCAGGACTCAGGATCCAGAGTGCAGGCTGAAGCTCATGCTGGGGGAGAGCTGCGCTTTCGTGCAGAGCTTGTCTCCCAGGCCCATGGATGTGGGCTGTCTACAGGGAAAGCCTCTGGCTGGTAAGGACTCTGGGACAACCTCTGCAGCCACAGGTCCTGCAGGCAGAGCAGGTGATGCTTACAGCCACAAGCACAGGAAAAGGCTCAGCTTTGATTTCCAGCCAAAAGAGCAGCTCCAAGGCTCCTGCCTGACCCCCACCAGACCACTCCCTGGCTGGGGTGTCAGCCTCTTCATCCCTTGCCAGTTCTGCCACCGCAGCAAATACCAAGAGTTAGCTATAGATGAACTTTGTGCAGCTTATGAAGAAAACACTAGGTGAATAATTAGCATAAACAGAACTGTAAGAGAATGCTTAGAGTTACTGACAAGTCTCTCCTTCAGCAACTCCAACTATTTAGGAAATATGTACATATGTATGTGAATACATTTGCATATTCACTTGATACTGGAATGATTTTTTTTTCTTTTATTCCTTGAAAAAAAAAGTTCTTCTAATTTGCCTGCCAGGCAGTGTTTGGGAATAGTTTGCCCATTTCATGCATGAATTTAAGTAGGAAAATGTGTGTCCTCGTTGCCATGCAAACACTGCTTAACTTAGACACTCCCTGTTCAGGAAGCTTTCCTGGGGGGGCTGTGGCCATACACAGCAACAGACTTGTGGCTTTGCTCTGCAGCAGAGTCACGTTCACTACGAATCTCCTTCTCAAAGCCTTTTTTTTTTCTTCATCTTTTTGTGCTTATGATTATTGAGTCTTACTAGACAGAGGCTCTACCACTGAATCACATTGCTAGTCCTTTTCTGAGCTCTCATTGGGTCAGAACTGGTCTTACCGACCTACAAACTCATCCATGGGTTTGCCTTCTCACACACTCACTAAAATCCAAGCGTAAGCAGGCTGTGTTTCCAGGACCCAGACTAGCAGCAGGTGGTGCCTGATGCGGGGCCTGCCCTGATGCGGGGCCTGCCCTGATGCGGGGCCTGCCCTGAGTCCTCAGGGTCATGTGGTCAGTGTTTTGTGTGTGGCAAAGGGACATTTTGTGGTAGCTCTTGACCTTGGAGCTAGGCTGCCTGAATTCAGCTTCTGACTCAAATATTCACTGGCTGTGTGATCCTAAGCACAAGAACCCCTTACCCTTGGTGAGGCAAGTATTTTATTGACTGTTACGTGTGTAGATATTTTCCTGTCATTTTCTACTGTTATTAGACCCTCTAGAAGTCTGTGGTCATCAGGAAAGTTGTGGGTTGAGTAGGATTTCAGCAATAGCCGAAGGTAGACCCATGCCTAGAACCAATGTCTTCCTTTTGAGTGGCTGGGGTTGGGATCTGTGGCTGAGCAGTCTAGCAGTGAGCCATACCTCAATCCTGGTATGTTCATATTTCCCATGAAACATTTCCACCAACCAAAAACTGAAAGAGCATATATTTGTCTTTTTATCTTTATGTTATTGAAAAAAATGCCTCTGGGGCTAGGGATATAACTGTAACGATCAATAGAGTATATGTTTAGCATTCACATGGTCATGGGTTCAATCCCTAGCGCCCCCCCACCCCCACACACCCCTCTTTGTATTGAAGCTCTCCTCTTTGGAAACTTTGGTGCAATTATTAGACAGAAGCGTCCTGACTCCATGGAAGGGTGGGTAGGGTGGTCGTTCCTGCAGGGATGGTTTCTTTCAGCGTCTTTTTCTTTGCCTGTCTTGCTGGCCACAGGGATGCGTATCCCACATGTGAGGTGGTGGATGTCCAGCTGTGCTACAGTGTGGCTAAGCTGATATACCTGTGCAAAGAGAGGTAAGAGAGGTGGTTCCAGACGTTAGCTGGCCTGCAGCCTTCCCGCCCCATGCCCCGGGATTCCCACTTGTTTCCTTGCTGGGACCCTTCAGCTGGCAAGTAGAGAGAGTGGTCCTGCCTCTTTCTGGATCTCAAAGCTAAACTCTTAACCCTGCTGGTGACTATTAGCTGTAGCATGGTGCCAGGATGGAGGGTCTGAGTTTGTACCTCACCCCTACCTTACAGGAAGAAGACCGAGAAGAGCCTTACCTATTACACAAACCTGCAGGTGAAGACAGGCAGACGTACCCTTATCAACCCCAAGCCTTGTGGCCAGTTCTGTTGCTGCGAAGTGCAGGGCTGTGAGCAGGTGAGGCATTGTACCTATCTGCCTGGAGCAGGGGACAGGCAGGGATCTGGGGCTAGGGATGTAATAAGTGATGGAGTGTATCAGCACACACACACTCACACACACACACTCACACACACACACACACACACACACACACACACTCACACACACACACTCACACACACACACACATTCATGTTCATTGGTCACATCACCCAGGGGCTGTGTCTTCTGACAGGAAGATGCTATTTCTTACTACACTCGAATGAATGAGAGCCTGCTGGAGAGAATTACAGCCGAAGAGTGCCGGGTCCAGGACCAGCCCCTAGGAATGGCCTTTGTCACCTTCCGTGAGAAGTCCATGGCTACCTAGTAAGTATGGCTGAATCCCTGATCCCACCTGCTGGCTCTTGTCTCTTGGGTAGAGGCACATTGCTCTCACTTCTTGGGGGAAGTCCAGTTTATGTGTGAGTGACAGCTGGTAGGGCTGGGCGTGGCATGGTTCTTTTTTTTTTCTTTTTTTCTTTTTTTGGTTTTTCGAGACAGGATTTCTCTGTGTAGCCCTGGCTGTCCTGGAACTCACTCTGAAGATCAGGCTGGCCTCCAACTCAGAAATCCGCCTGCCTCTGCCTTCCAAGTGCTGGGATTAAAGGCGTGGGCCACCACTGCCCGGCATGTGGCATGGTTCTTGCTGATCCATACCAGGGGCTCTCCCAGCTGCCCCAGTCCACCCTGTAGCTTCTGTTTGTAGCATTCTGTCAGGTGGATTGACACTCAGGACCCAAGGACCTCCTCTGTTTGTTGACGAATGGTCCTTGGAGCACTCTGGGTGTCCATAGCTACAGGATCCCGGAGCTTTAAGCTTATGTGATGCTCACAGGTTTAGGCTCTTGTGTCATCTCACCTTTGAGCACTAGTGTATGTAGGGTGCAGAGAAGAAACCAAGCCTCTTGTGCTTTCTGTGCCTCAGGCATGGTGGCTCTGGGGATGGTCTCTGGGATGTTACCAAGGGCTCTTGTCTCAGACTGTAGCAGTAGGAAAAGGAGACACTCTTGGGTAGCAGTGAAGATTCTGTGTTTCTTTATGAGCAGCCAAAACAAACAGAAGCCTTAGATGGTGGGGGTGGGCCCAGAGTCTTAGGAGGGAACTTTAAGAACAGGCAGTGTATAATGTGACCTGATGCTATTCCTGGGGACAAAGTGACGGCTGGTAAGGTGGAACCACTTGGCTGGAACAGAATCAGCTTTAAGGTCCAGTGTCACAAGGAGGCGTAGAGGGTGGCCCCTTGGAGCATGCTGTAGTAGGGCTCCTTCCCATGTGGAAGCTGGGCCAGGTATCTGGGATGCTAAACCTGATGTCCTGGGCCTTGGCTTCTTTGTCTGTAAAATGAAGTTGACTCATGGTGTCAACGAATAGCAACTTGAAGTGTGGCACTTTTGATCATTTGAGACAGGGTCTTAAATAGTTAAGACTGGCTTGAGCCATACTATATGGCCTAGGCTGGCCTTGTCTCTTCATGATCCTCCTGCCTCAGTAAGTCAGTCTTTCCTAGCACTAATTATAATAAGACAGTGACGACTGGGTGGCGTCGTGTGGCCTCAGTCGTTTCTGTCTGCAGTTGCTGTGGGTGTTGGTGGTTCACAGGTGAAATTCAGTAACAGCTTTGCATTTCTTGACAGCATACTGAAAGACTTCAACGCCTGCAAGTGCCAGGGCCTTAGGTGTAAAGGGGAGCCCCAGCCGTCCTCCTACAGCAGAGAACTCTGCGTCTCCAAGTGGACGGTCGCCTTTGCCTCCTATCCTGAGGACATCTGCTGGTAAACTCCCAGACCTGGGATGAGTGGGAGAGAGACCCAGGTTCCTGAAGGGGATGCCTGCTTACCTGGGGCATAGATGTGGTCTGTCTTTTTTTTTTTTTTTTTAAACATTTAAAAACAAATATTTATTTATTTATTATTTTATTATTTTTTTGTTGTTTTGAGACAGGGTCTCAGTATGTAGCTCTGGCTGTCCTGGAACTTACTAAGACCAGGCTGTGCTTGAACTCAGAGATCTGCTTGCCTCTGCTTTCTGAGTGCAGATAATAAAGGCATGTGCTCAGCTTTTTAACAAATATTTAAACATCTACAATATGCCAGATAGTTTTCTACTTTCATTGGTTTTATTATTTTAGTTTTGTTCTTGTGATCCAGAGGAGCCTCAGCCACAGGCACTGTTGTTGCTGATGGTTTGTGTCTGAGAGATTAAGCCTCTCGGCTGGTGTTGCCTCTGCAGGAAGAACCTCTCCGTCCAGGGTGTTCGCTGGTGGCTCCAGTGGCTGGGCATCAACTTCTCTTTGTTTGTGGTGCTGTTTTTCCTGACCACGCCCTCCATTATTATATCTACCATGGACAAGTTCAACGTCACCAAACCCATCCACACACTGAATGTGAGTGACCAGTCTGCAGGAAGAGGGGTGGTGCAGAGACCTGGGGATGGAGGGTTTGAAGTAGCGGGGGTGGGGGGGGGGGAGCGCGTGTGTGTGTGTGTGTGTGTGTGTGTGTGTGTGTGTGTGTGTGTGTATGTAAGCGTAGAGGCTAGAGAAGGACATTGGTTGTCTTGCCCTATTACTTTGAGACAGTCCTGGCAATAGTCTAGTGGCTAGAACCACCCCCGTCCCCCTCCCCGCCCTGATCCGTTTCCCCTCCCCATCTTCCTGCCTCCACTACTTACAGTGCTGTGGGCATAGGCATGTGCAAACCTGGCTTTCTACATGGGCTGCTGGGGATTTGAACTCAGGCCCTCATTCTTGCACCATAAGCAGTCTTTTTGAATGGAGTACTCCTAGCCTATGTTTGCTCTTTTAAGCTGAAAGCAGGCATGGCGATGTTTATTGTAGTGCCTTATGGAAATGCAATTACATTCACGGAATGGAACTAGTCTAATGCTCAACAGGAAAGAGCGTTTCAGTTTAATGACGTGTATTTAGCCTGGAAAAAATGTGAAAAGTTTATGAAAAATTGCATAGTCATTTTGATAAGGTTATGGTGGAAGCGGAACACGCAGGGGTGTGATGGCTCACACCTGCAATCCCAGCACTTGCAAGATAGAGGCAGGAGGATTAATGTAAGTTCAAGACCAGTCTGGGTGACAGAGTGAGACCCTCTTTCAAAAACAGACCAGCCAGGTCCAGAGAGATGTCTCATGGTTAAGAGCACTTACTGCATTTATAGAGGACACGGGCTCTGTCCCCAGCACCACCTCAGACAGCTTATAATTAATTGCATGTCACTCTGCTTTCCATGCCTGACTGAACATGTGGACATATACTCACAGAGGCAAACTCACATACACATTAAAAAAACAACAACCAATCAAACAAAATCCCCAATACACAATGTAGAATTACTTTTAAGTAGTGCTTCCAATCACACACACACACACACACACACACACACACACACACGCACGCACACACACGCACACGCACACACGCAGACAGAGAAGGGACATAAGGCACAAGACACATGAAAAGAGCTTTGTTAGTTGGAGTGGTGGGACACCGTAGATCAGAGGTTCTCAGCCTGTGGGTCAGTACCCCTTTGTGGGTCAACCTTTTCTCAAAGGTAGCATATTAGGTATCGTGCATACCAGGTGTTTACATTACAATTCATAACAGTAGCAAAATTACAGTTATGAAGAAGCAATGAAAATAACTCTATTCAAGGGTCACAGCATTAGGAAAGTTGGGGGCCACTCCTTAGATGGTCAGGCATGATAGATATTTGTGGGAAAAAAACTCGCGCGGGGAGTCCGGTGGTGGGGACAAAGTCGTGAAGGCCTGCGGCAGGGTCCCGCTGCCATATTTCCCACACCGCCAGAGGTGGAGGGTCCCACATTCATGCAGCTGCAGTTCAAGGTTCCAGAGTTCCAAAGGCTGGGGACCTGGCTGCGGCAGGCCCAGGCGACACGTGGAGTCCCATTTTCCAAAGCTTTTATTGTTCATGGTGTGGTGAATGGGTGTAGATGGTGTGCGCTTCCCCACCCCCCAAAGTCAGGGGGCCTAGCTTTTTATAGGAAGGGGGAAAGGGGAGGGAATAACTTAATTAGCTATTGCCCCCCACCCCCCGCCTTTAGATAACTCATTAATATTTAAATCTCTGGAGGTGGAGATCTCTACCTATGTCCTACGTGATTGATGGTGCAGGTTAAATGGAGTTACCTCGTTCAAGGCCCAACAGATATTCAGATGTCATAGTGCAAATGTGTAATCCAGAGCTTGGGAGGGGTCCTGGCACTGTGGTCCTGATGGTGTGGTTCTGGCTTTTCATCCATTGCCGGTGAGCCTAGTTTTTCATTCATAAGCTGGAACTGATCATCTGTTGTCCTGGCCAGCAGGGCATTAAACAGGGGTCCGGGTGGTCACCTGAAAGAGAAGATGGGGGCAGGTGAACACAAAGAATGGTGATCTGTCTATAGTCTGATCAAATCGCAATTTTTTTCCACACAGGGGTTATATACACAAAAAGGCAGGATGTGGGGAAGGAGATGACGCAGGAACAAAAGTGTTCAGGGAGAGTACAGATATCTTCCAGAACAGAGTGTCAGCTGGGTGAAGGTTCAGGGGACAGGTCACTATGACTCCACCTATGATTCACTTGTCCTTATCTAAGTTGGTACTATCCATCAAGGCTACCTACCTATCTACAAGGTCTATGACGACTTAGGCTTGGCAACTTTTCTCCAAAGCTGCTTGTTTACAGTATCTTATAGCTGTCTGCTTCAGTGTTTTTCCAGAGACCCGAGACTTTGTGTTAGCAGGCTGACTTAGGCCTATGGCTGATTTTAGGCCTTCAGTGTATAAGCAAAGCTGCCCCTGTCATGTTACACTCGTGATATTTAAAAACCACCTAAATATACAGAGCACAATTTTCTTTAGACTGACAGCCAGTCAAATTCACTCTTTTGCCAATTGATGCAGGACAAGGCCTGTTCTTTAGAAGACAGGTCTGCTGGGTAGAGTTCCATTTGTCTGTCTTGCATAAATCACATTCCTGTTTAATCACTTCGGATTCTAGTTAGGTTTTCTTTAAGTAAAGGAAGAGTTTGAATCGTATATGTTGCTCAGTAGTAAAACAAGAAAGCAGGCACAAAACACTTCACTCTGTCCTGCGTACCCCAAGTAAACGAAGAAATAAAGCAAGCACTTAAATATACTTGCAAAAAACACTTAAAATTGAACCTTCTAGAATTCATGTTCCTTGGTTTTTCATACTCAATACACTCTTTTAAAAAATATTATTTTGTATGTGTGGATGTTTTGTCTGCAGATATGTCTGTGTACCACACATGCCCAGTGCCCGAAGCCAGAAGAGGGTGTTGGATCCCCTAGAACCAGAGCTACAGATGGCTGTGAGCCACCATCTGGTGCTGGGAATTGACCTCATGTTCCTCTGGAAGAGGAGCTGGTGCTTTTAAACCACTGAGCCATCTCTTCAGCCTCCGGTTTACTCTTATGTAATTCGAAAACATATTTTCAGAAATTTTTCTTTTTAGGAAAAAAATCCTTTTAGAAATTTCTTTTCAAAATGTTTACCTTTATCTTTTAAAGTTTTAATATATTTATTTTTGAGGTACTGGCAATGGAATCCAGGGACTTACACATACGCAGTACGCAGCAAGTGCTCTGTGAACTCGCGCCCCTGGATGACGCAGATTCCTTTTGTGTTGTTGTTGTTGTTTTTTGTTTTGTTTTTTAAAGAGGACCAGCCTCTTAAAAAAAAAAGATTTATTTATTTCACGTATGTGGGTACACTGTTGCTGCCTTCAGACACACCAGAAGAGGGCATCAGATCCCATTACAGATGGTTGTGAGCCACCATGTGGCTGCTGGGAATTGAACTCAGGACCTCTGGAAGAGCAGTGAGTGCTCTTAACCGCTGAGCCATCTCTCCAGCCCTCAGATTCATTTTTAAGGAGAATTTCTTTCAGTTTTCATATTCCTTCAACCAGTGAAAATAAATTAAATTCTGTAGTGTTTGTAAATAGTACCAACTAGTATGAACAGGATTCGGATCAGACACCATGGAGCTGACTGTCGGGCCAGGTGGGGAGGCCTCCGAAGTGCAGCTGTCAGCTTTGCACTGGGGATGGAGAAGACTCCTCCCTCATCCTGCTCATCAGATGAGTAGGTCTCACTGCTGTGCAGGGCTGTGTAACCGTAGAGTATAATGACTGTTTCCTTGCCCATGTTTGAGGGCTGCCCACCTTTTACCCAACTCAGCTTTGGCTTTGAAGGATGGCTGTGAGCCACTAGGCTACCAGTGACCGCAGCCCCAGTACCATCTTGACGCTCTGTGCTGGTCCTTGCCTTCCAGAACCCTGTCATCAGTCAGTTCTTCCCCACACTCCTGCTCTGGTCCTTCTCCGCGATTCTTCCATCCATTGTATACTATTCCACGCTGCTGGAGTCCCACTGGACCAGGTGAGCATGGCCTGGGCCTCTCAGCCCACCCCGGGGCAGCAGGCACACTGCGGGATCTTACTTTGACTGCTTACAAACTCACCTCTGTTTTCCCCGCAGGTCAGGGGAAAACCGGATCATGGTGTCGAAGGTCTACATATTCTTGATCTTCATGGTGCTGATCCTGCCGTCCCTCGGCCTTACCAGGTACCTTCCACCTCCTGCCTAGCTATCCCCGGTCAGACGCAGAACTTAGTTCTTACTGTGTATTCTGGAAGTCTCATAGTCCTTATAAGCAAAAGGCTTGTGAACAAAACTTACAGCGGACTTCCCTGGTAGGGAGGGGGAGGGGCTGGTCCTGGCTGTATTTATCTAGTGGGGGGAAGTGCCAGTTAAACCTCTGTGACCTCAGGGGACAAATGTCTCAAGGTTGGGATGGCTTTTAGAGTGGAAGAAAATGAAAGTATCTCACACTGCATTCCGTGTGAGGAAGAAAACTGGAGGGTAGAACTTGGTGTGAGTAAGTAAGGCCTTGGGTTTCATCTCCAGTATTGGAAATCAAACAAACAAACAAATGATTAAAAAAACTTATGGAATTCATCTGCTTTTCAGTTTGGATTTCTTCTTCCGGTGGCTTTTCGACAAAACTTCCTCGGAAACCTCAGTCAGGCTAGAGTAAGTACTGGTTCAGCCAACATCCAGAGTCTTGGGACTGAAGGCTCTGGGGGAGCCGGGGTGGGTGGGGTTGGAGGTGGGGTTGGAGAGGCTGTGGGAGCAGTGAAGACTGCAGCTCTAGGTAGGGCTGCCTTGGCCCACCCCCCCATCCCCTTCAGGACAGGCATCCTCCCCTGGAAATAACTGGCCTGTGCACTCACACCAGCCCCTCCCACATTCCTGGAGCATGTTGTGGGAGCTGACCTACTTTGCGTCCACTTGCAGAAATGTGGTTGTCTTTTAGCTCAAGACTCAGTTCGTGGCTCCCACTTTCCTTGTCTGAGACTTACGTACAGACCACAGAGCTGTCGGGGAAGGTATTTCTGGGTTTTAGTGATGCCTCAGTCACAGAAGGGTAATAATTAACCGTAGTGTCAGTATAGGCTTTGGGTGGTTTTTGTCAGGAGAACGGAGTTCAGTTTAGGGCTGGTGTACATCCTTGTTGGTTTTCAAAGCTGTCCCTAATAGTGACGGCTGTTATTTAAAATGGCTCTATGCTAAATGTTTGAGTCCTTTACTTATTTGACCCTTACAAGAAATATGAGTCGGGGTGGGTAGTAGGAGATGGATCTGTGTGTAAAGTGCTTGCCACGTGTTCTAGGCACAAGGAGACAGACAGGAGGATCCAGGAGCCTATGGATAAGCTTCAGCAGTAGGTAGGCTCTAGGTTCAGTGGGAGAGAGACAGGGTCTTGAAAATTAAGGTGGAAAGCCATAGAAAAAGATACATACACACACACACACACACACACACACACACACACACACACACACACACACACA
>JANHMN010000015.1:67370386-67410033 GCA_030674055.1 Rhabdomys pumilio
ACACACACACACACACACACACACACACACACACACACACACACACAGGCGCGCAGAGAGAGAGAGAGACACAGAGAGAGAGAGACAGAGAGACAAAGACAGAGCGAGACAGAGAGAGAGAGACAGAGAGACAAAGACAGAGAGAGATAGAGAGAGAGAGACAGAGAATGTGTGCTATGTGGTAGCTGTTATTCCTGTCCCCACCTTACAGATAATGGAGTGCAGAAATATGAGGTTATCACCCAAGGTTCTCCAACTAGTTACTCAGCCCATTGCACTATACTTGAGGGCTTTTAACAGCCCCGAAGGCTCCAGGTTGGTTGGGAATGATTGTGGGGGAGGCTAGCCTATAAAGATGGAGCAGTTGTTTCTTGCCGACTTGGCTGGTGACGCAGGAGCAAGTAGCTACAGATAGACATACACCTACCCAAGTCACCCTTTCCTGGGTAGACATGACTTCTGCCGACCACATCCAGTGGCCAGCTCTCAGTTCCTATTCTCAGTGACTCCTCAGCCACACCTGTCACACCAGCTGAGGCTCTTCCGAGTTCTTTCATTCAGCACTGAACTCTGCTCTTGCCGTCCCTGCCCACAGCATCTCCTTTGCTCCTCCTTGGGACTTCCTGCAAAGTTAGTTGTTGGCTACCTGAGGGCTCTATCCTACCCTCCTCCTCCGGACTCACAGTGTCATTGCTATTTGGCTGCTGAATTAAAATCTGTACACAAATGTGTGAGAGGTGTGCTGTTCTGGGCTTCATCCCCAGTGCCAAGAAGTTAAAAAAATTCACAGTATCCATACGACCATTTTAGAGTCTTCTATCTCCTGCCTCAGCTTCAGGTGGAGCCCCTGCTGTGCACTGTGGACTTTACCTGCCCTAACCCAGATCTGCTATGCCCCAGTTCACCTCATAACTCTCTCAACTTGCCCCCCAAAAGCCTTGGAGTGTACCCTACCTTTTCACAACCCTCTCTTCCCTCTATCCAGTCTATCAGCAGACTCCCCCAGTTCCATCTCCAAGAACGATAGAGAATCAGATCCTGCCTCCTCACCTCCACCAGTACCACCCTCATCCAGTACACAGTGAGACTGTGTCCACTGTCTTTCAGCCTCCCGTTCTGTCCCCCACCCCCATCCGCCCACTGCTTTCCAGGGCTGCCTGCCCTCTTACTGCTGCTTGGCACTGCCAGGCCCACAGCTTGCCATCAATGTCATTATCTGTGATCTCTTGGTGTCCAGGTGATCTGCTGGCTCAGTGGCCTTCTGATCAGCTCGTTGAAATAGCCCCCAGCTGGACAGCCTCTGGAGCACTGCCCCTGGAGCACTGCCCCCAGCTGGACAGCCCCTGGAGCACTGCCTGCCACACTGTACATGCCTGAATCTGATTGTGTCCCTGGAGAGTGTGCAAATGCAGAGAGACCAGGGTCTAAGGCATGGTTTTTTATTTTATTTTATTTTATTTTTTTAATTTTGAGAAAAGATCCTGCTATGTAACCTAGAAGGGCCTAGAATCATGACCCTTCTCCCTCTGCCACCTCAGTACTGGGATGACATGTGTTACAGCTTGATTTTGTGCTTAGCTTTCAGCACAGTAATTGACACACGCATGGTCTCCACAAATGTGTGCTGACTGAGGGATGTGGCAAGACCCCTCCTGGAGACCCCCCATTATTTTTCCAGCTGGAAGGAAGCTCTGAGCTCCCCAGTATATACCTAGCCCATGTATCATGTCCTAGGTGTGTCTTCCTGCCAGACCAGGGTGCCTTCTTTGTGAACTACGTCATCGCCTCAGCCTTCGTCGGCAGCGGCATGGAGCTGCTGCGGCTGCCTGGCCTCATACTCTATACGTTCCGCATGATCATGGCCAAGACGGCCGCTGACCGCAGGAATGTCAAGCAGGTACCACTCGGATCCTAGGCACAGTGGCTGGAGCTTTTCAAACTTGGGCTCTGGTCGCCTCTGCCTGGAACCTCTTTGCATCATGGCAAGTAGAAAGAGAACTCCAGCTTCCATGCTGACCATCGGGCCAGAGAAGAGAGCTTAGGAGTTTTGTGGTCTAATGTATCTGGCCACACACTGTATCAGCCTTCTCATTGCCTGTGCAGAGTGCCTGACAGAAGCAACGTAAGAAAGGAGGGACTTGTCTTGGTCTTCGGTTTGAGGGTACAGCCCATCACAATGGGGGAGGTGTTGGGGTGAGAGCGTCTACCTGCTGTGTGGGAGATAGCTGGTTACACTGGATCTGGTCAGGAAGCAGGGAGGGATGAATGCTGGTGTTCAGCTCTTTCTCTCTTCCTTCTTTCATTCAGCTTGGGACTGTAACCCACAGAGTGGTGCCACATACATTGGAGGGTTAGTGGTCTTCTCTCTTAGTTAAACCTCTCTAGAAACACAGAGAATGGAGTCTCCCAGGTGATTGTGACTCCAGTCAAGTTGAGAATCAAGGTTAAACATCATACAGAAAATGCATAGCTAAAACCTGCATATTCAATGCTTTAAGCCCCTGCTTAGTAAGAGAGAGATAATATACAACCCGTAGACCCCTTTCTGGGGGCCTCTGGTTGGACCTATTCTTAGGAGCACCTCCAACGTCCAAGCTATTTCAGGCTCTGGAGGTCATTCCAGACCTCCTAAGTTGGGTGGTGTGGGGTCGCCATGTCTTGGTGAGTTCTGTGAGAGGAAGCAGGACAGCTGTCCTCTGGGTTTTGTGATGGACACCACTAATCTCCTTGTTTTACAGAGGTACAAACTGAGCTGGCCTAGGTTACCTGAACTAGGGTTGAGCTGATGGCAGGGAGGATGCCCAGTCTGTGTGGAATCTCTCTATGATGTATCCTCCAGCTGTATCTGCCGCAGGAGCTTGTAGCCCTGGTGGGTGGGTACAATTAGAGGAGGGGAACCCTGTGTGAGCACACACCACCAAGCCTCGGAAGATCTGGGTGTGGACAGAGAAGTGGACAAAGCCAAGCCTTTCAGAAGCGTTCCTAACAACCTAGTCTTTCCTGACCCTGTTGGACACTCTCCCTCCCCACCCCTCATGCTTGGAGTGCATAGAAGGATGTTGTCTGGGGACAGAACCCACTTGTGGTTAACTCCTTAACCCTTTCTTTCCCTAGAACCAGGCCTTTGAATTCGAGTTTGGAGCCATGTATGCATGGATGTTGTGTGTCTTTACCGTCATCATGGCTTACAGCATCACCTGTCCCATTATCGTGCCCTTTGGTAAGTGGCCCTGGTGTCTGTCTCAGGACTCATGGACAGCTATGTCACACCTGGCAGAGATAGCTACCACCAGGTCACATGGATTCCCAGTTGATTGCCCTCTTGTAGTTACTGAAGTACAAAATTTCCTTTCCTTTCTAAATAGTTGCTTCTGCTGGCCTCTACTGTGGCCTCTCAAAATGTCTGGCGTGAATTTCTGTGTTGGCTCATTATGGTATCTTGTTTGGTTTGTGAATGTGTGTGTGTGTGTGTGCACACATGGGTGAGCCCTCGGTGTAGAGACCAGAGATAGAGATTTCCTTTCTTTCCCTCCCCTCCCCTCCTCTTCTTCCCCTTCCCCTCTCTTTTCTTTTTTGAGACAGACTCTTAGTTTGTACCCCTGGTTGGTCAGAAACTCACTATTTATATATATTTGAAGGTCTCTGGCCCCGGGCCCCTGCCTCCCAAGTTCTGGGACTAAAGGCATGTGCTACAATGTCCAGCTTGTCCGCTATAGTTTTTTTGAGATGGTCTCTGGATAAAGCCAGAGATCTCTGACAGGCTAGACCGGCTAGCTCTGGGGCTCTGGCTGCTTCCACTTCCTCCTCCCAGTGCTGTAGTTACAGAAGTACCCCATCACACCCAGCATTTATGTGGGTGCTGGATCTGATCTCAGATCCTCATGCTTGTAGTAGGTGCCTCATCATCACCATCATCACCATCATCACCATCATCATCACCACCATCACCACCATCATCACCATGGTGTAGATCCTATATAGTTTACAAAGACTAAGTCCTACTATGTTGTCGCACAGGTCAGCTTCAAACACGGGACCTTCTACCTTAGCCTCCCAAACACTGGGGTTGTAGCTGTGTGTGCTACAATGGCTGGCTCTTTTTAATGTAATTTAAATTTTTAATTAATTAAAAGATAGAGAAATAGCTCAATGGTTAAGAAAGAACACATACTGTTTTTGCTCAGGACCCGAGTTCGATGCTCAGCACCCACATCAGGCAGCCTGCCTGAAACTCCAGCTGCAGAGAACCAACGGCTCCCTCACCTCCTTGGTCACATGCACGAACACATTAACATCCACAAAAATAGATAATAAAACTAATTAATTAATTAATTAACTTTTTGAGACAGGGTCTCACTATGTAGCTCTGGCTGTCCTGGAACTCACTACCTAGACTATGCTGGCCTCAAACTCATGGAGATCCACCTACCTCTACCTCCCCAGGTCTGGGCTCGTGGCCCTGCCAGGCCTCTAGCTCCCAGCCTCTCGTTTGCAGGCCTCATCTACATCCTGCTCAAGCATATGGTGGACAGGCACAACCTCTACTTTGCTTACCTCCCGGCCAAGCTGGAGAAGAGGATCCACTTCGCTGCCGTGAACCAGGCCTTGGCCGCTCCCATCCTCTGCCTCTTCTGGCTCTTCTTTTTCTCCTTCCTTCGTCTGGGTGAGGGGCATTCTGCTCTGTGCCCAGTGCCAGGCTGCCTATCCTTCCCCCCGCCCTCCTGCAGCCAGTCAGATCACTAGCTGATTTCCCAGCATCAGTGTTGTAGAACATGGCACTCCTGGGTGAGGGCTGGTTGGTGTGGTGTTGAAAACCTGGTTACTGAGCTAGGTCAGGTGTGACAGAGTCCCAGAAATCCCCATGGAGAAGATGGTTGCTGTGTCAGATTTGGGAGGACTGAGCCAGAGGATGTGGAACTCTGTGGTCAGCCCTGGAACCCCATCCTGTCTAGCCCTAGGCTCTAGAGGCTGGTGGGGACTGTCCTCTCAAGCTCAATGGCTTGGTATCCCCGTGTCTAAAACAGGGTCAGGGAGGGGTCTAGCCATCATGCAGGTCATATGCCCTGTGTTGTGTGCTTTTAGCTGTGAGGATACCGTTCTGACTGTTGGAGTAAGGGACAGGGATGGGGACCGGGGAGAAGTCAGCCACAGTTTGGGCACCAGGCCTGGCTCCTTCCTCAACAGAGCAAGCATGACAGGTCCATGACAGGAAGCCCCTACCTCAAGAATGCATGTGTGTTCCCAGGTCTGACAGCCCCTGCCACACTCTTCACCTTCCTGGTGGTTCTGCTCACCATTCTGGCCTGCCTGCTGTACACCTGCTTTGGATGCTTCAAGCACCTCAGCCCATGGAACTACAAGGTAGCGGGCTGTCTGCCATGCCTCAGGCTGGACAGCAGCGGTTCTTGTCTTCTCCCCTCCCCATGTAAATGTCATACCAGCTTTCCCCAGCTTTTCTTTTGGAGTCTGGTGTGTTGTGGCTTCCCTTCCTCTCTCCCTCCCTCCCTCCCTCTCTCCCTCTCTCCCTCTCTCCCTCTCTCCCTCTCTCCCTCTCTCCCTCTCTGCCTCTCTCCTCTTTCTCCCTCCCTCTCTCCCTCCCTCTCTCCCTCCCTTCCTCCCTCCCTCCGCTACTCCAGGCCCCTCAACATTGGGAGCCTGGTGCTGGCTGCTCCTTTTATTCTGCTGGGTATTAGTCTGTTGTTTAGAGGACCTTAGTTCAGAGACTGGTTCTGTTTGTCATTGTGTATCTGCTGTTGTCCACAGACAGAAGAATCAGCTAGTGACAAAGGAAGTGAAGCCGAGGCCCATGTGCCACCCCCATTCACAGTAAGCTATCTGTGTTTCTGTCCCCATGGTGGCTACCTTCTGTCATGCTGGTTACAAGGTCCCATCCAGAGAAGCCACGAGAATGTGCTGGAACAGTTCTGGCTAAAAAGAAAGCCCAGGCCAGTTGTCAGGCAGTTTTGAATTAATGTCAGATGCGAGAAGTTCCTAATCAGTTGAGCTACTGTACCTGCTCACTAGAAGCCACCTTGGTTACTGAGGCATTCCTGGTTCACTTGTCTTCTCTCTGCCCCGCTGACTGGAGAGCTGGGTCTCCAGCTGTATCAAGAGATCCTCTGACAGCCACGGGGGACAGCAAACACCCCTTTGAGTTCAGCAAATGCATAGGGCACCTGAATGGAAAGGCTCCTTCTTCCTGGCTTTCCCTGACTCGATCCTTCAGGGTGCTCCCTCAAGGTAGAGTGTGGCCCTTGAGCCCCAGATGGTAGAGTGGTAACTTCATCCTAACAGAAGTGAGGGCAGGACTCTGGCTGGCCTCCTCAGCCTCAGTCCTTCTAGCAGCTACTTCCCTAGGGAAAAGACTTTCCAAAGCCAAGGAGTGCTGGAGCATGCCAGTACTTAGGAGATAGATGAAGGCCAGCCTGGTCTAAGGATCAAGTTTCAGGACAGCTAGGGCTATATCAAACCCCTGATAAGTAGGTATTTAGGAGCACAGTTACCCAGAGGCACAGGCCCTGCTAGCCAGCAGGGAGAGCAGGCATGTGATCCTTCATTTTAGCCTGGGCCTGGGAGCATGCATAGCTGATAGACACATGTTACTACAAACAGTTCCCAAATAAATAGTCACCCAGAATACAGCACCAGGAAGGAGTGTTTCCTCTGTGGACTGGAGGAAGCCGCTCTTTGTTTCCTCATATGATCATGAGAACTGGGCTGGACATGGCTTCCCATTTTGCTCTGGCTTCTGAGAAGTGTATGGTTGACTTATTTTGGGTACAGGTGCCCCATGTGAATGCTACTTCTTGCTTTGGGTCCTCCTGTTGGGAGAAAGAGGAGTACTGGGGCAAGACCAGTATGTGGGATGTCAGGCTTGCCACCATCCAAGATTTAACTCTTGCCTTTGCTGACAGCCCTACGTGCCTCGGATTCTGAACGGTTTGGCCTCAGAGAGGACAGCGCTATCCCCACAGCAGCAGCAGACATACGGAGCCATCCATAATATCAGTGGGACTCTTCCTGGGCAGCTCGTGGCTCAAGATCCTAGTGACACTGTGGCTTGTGCCTACCAGGAATCCTGAGAGTGGGCAAGCTCTTCTGGCAGCCTGGGAGCATCGAGGAATGCCGAGGGACACAGGAGGCTAGTGCCCCAGACAGGCGTTGAGAGTTTTGCTGTTTAAAGCTCCTGTCTTGTGAGGAGAGGGAACCAGGAGGCCCTGGGGCTCCGGTCCTTGGCTGAGGGTATAGGATGGGGCTGCTGTCCCAGTGTGGGGAGCATCTGCAGCTCCCTCATGTGGTCACATGAGGACATGCACTTTTATTCCCTCATCCATGGCTAGGGATGCTCTGTAGTGGGCACAGTGTACCTAGTGGTTTGTAGCTAAGATCACGTGTTGGAATTTTGCCCTTAGGGTAGTCATATTTGGAGACTACTGATTGATGGGAGATGTGTCCAGGAAAGACTTGGTCCCTCTGAGCCCTGGAACACTGCTTAGCTTTCTGCAAGCTGATGCATAGTGCAGCCGTGGGGTCTGAGATGGAGCCCATGTTGGGGCCTACAATGTTCCCCAGCCTATAGCCCCTTCTCGGGGATCTGTGGATTAGCTGTAGGGACCAGGGAATATCTTGTTCTTGTTGACTGGAGCAGGGCAGCAGGCTCCTGCCCACTGGCTTTGTAGTCCCCTCTGCTCCTGCTGTGCTTCTGGGTTTTTGTATCATGTTGCCTGAGACTCTGTGACTGGGGTCACCCAGCAGCAGTCAGGGACTGAGAACCATTAATAAAGTACCCACTGGGCTGGTGGTGAGACCCCATCTCTCATGCCTCTTTCAGGTTAATGTATGGTTTTCCATGTCTGTGTGGGCTTCATCCAGACTCTACATGATTTATCTGCTCTGTCCAAGATAGGAGGGGCATTGTTAAGGGCACCATGAAATTATGAGCGGCCAGAGTGGCAGGCCTAGAGAGAAGAAGAGGGTGCTCTCCATTTCTTCTGCTTTGGGCAGCTCTTTCTTTTCCATAGTGGGATCTGGGGTTGGGCTCTAGGGGGCAGACTGAGGCCCAGGCCCACATGAATGAGAAGGAAGATGACAAGACACATGTGGAGATAGATGGGACTTAGCGGTCCAGGGCAGGACTGTGGTAGACATTTAGGCCTGCCTCCATCACAGCTCCCTTACAACAATGGTCCAGGCAGGGTCTCCCATTCCTCTTTACATAGGTCTGGTGGCCCTTGGCCACTTGAGCTTGCCAGCCAGCCACACTGCCTTTTTCTCCACAGGCCTGAACTTTGTGGGTGTCTGGATGATGCTATCACTACTCTGGGGGCTGCTTGGCACAGGGTGGCCCTGGCCAGTGGCTGTTTGTCAGTCTGAATTGATTCAGGGGACCCAGTGGGCACCAAAGCACCAGGGCAGAAGTGTGAGCTGACCTCTGGGAGGAAAGCCCTGTGGGTTGTTTTGGAGTACAGCACATCATTTGGTCCAGCTGTGCTTAGAAGTAAGGTCATTTGTCACCAAGGCAGCACTGTCTAGCACAGGTGTGTCATGTGTCAGGAAAGTTTAGAAAGGATGCTGTAGGTTTCATTGACAGATGCGGAGGCAGACTGTGTTCTGGACTAGTTCTATTAGTAGTATTAGGACCTACAGGGTGGCTTTAAAGAAGGGTGCGAGCCAGCGATCCTTCATGGGTTTGGGGCAAATGGGGAGATCTAGCTTAAGTGGAGTCATGTGAGCCAGAAGGCACTAGATAAGAGTAAAATCATAATTCAAAGTTGCCTTGGGTCTTGGCAGCCCTGGGTTACTTGCCCACACCTGCAAGGTGGAAGGAGAGGCTTTTCGGACAAAGCAATTGTTAGTTCTCTTTTCTCCAGACTATTCCCTCTCTGGGGAGGCATGGCTAGATCTTTCTGGACCTGAGGTACCTGGGGGCACTTAGTTCTTAAAGTGGCCCCGAGGTTTAAAGTCTGTGACATAACTCTCAGGTGGTAGGAAGTACAGGAGCAGACCTAGGCTTCCAGAGCCACAGGGCACAAGACTTAACGCTCACTCCTCAGGACTGTGGCATCTTACTCCAGGAAGACTGGGAGGAGGCAGGGCGGCTGAGGCTGCAGTTGATCCCTGAGGGTATCACTGGCTTGCTGCCACTGATACAAACTTGTGGGTGTCCTGTGCCAGAAGCTTGGGCTCTTCAAAGGCAGCAAAGTGGCCCCCACATTCCATGTAGGAATAGGAGAAGAGTCTGGGGTACTTCACCTTCACCCACTTTTCTGGGACATGCAGCAGCTCAGAAGGGAAGGCAGAACAGCGGTGGGCACAAAGGCCTTCATCCTGGGGAGCAGAGGGTTGCTGTGGATTAATGCTGAGGTCCAGGTCCCATGTCCCTAAACTGGGACTGGGGTCTCAGGGCTGAGGGAGGGCATGTTATATGAAACTATAATGACAAGAGCAGACTCAGGAATCGGTGAACCATTTCCTGTGTGCTGTTTTCTACTTACTATGGACCCTGTGCCTGGGAAAACCCTCTAACAGGTCATGCTAGCCTCTAAATATCCACATTGCTAGTCTGTTTCCTATCTGTCACTTGAGGGTCTCCATACAGACCTTGCAAACCCCAAAGCCTCTGTCCCAGAAAATCAGGATCCTCCTGAGGCCATCTATTGTCTTTCTTACTATGTCATCATGCCTTCTTTGGATTAACGACCCCTCATGCCTATGGACCATGATGCCCTGCCCCATGTTCTCCATGTGGAAGTGCTGGGAGGAGATGATGGTGTCTGTCATCCAGTAGATCATGACGTTAGTCAGCAGATCTTCCAGGGAGAACTTCCTGAGAAGCACACAAGATGCCCAGACACAGTGCCAAGGTTCTTGCCTATCCTCCTCCCAGTCTTCCTGAAGTAAGATGCCACAGTCCTGAGGAGTGAGCGTTAAGTCTTGTGCCCTGCGGCTCTGGAAGCCTAGGTCTGCTCCTGTACTTCCTACCACCTGAGAGTTATGTCACAGACTTTAAACCTCGGGGCCACTTTAAGAACTAAGTGCCCCCAGGTACCTCAGGTCCAGAAAGATCTAGCCATGCCTCCCCAGAGAGGGAATAGTCTGGAGAAAAGAGAACTAACAATTGCTTTGTCCGACCAGTGCCATTTTCTTCTATAGGCTGCTTAGGCCAAGGTCCTCTGGATCCAGGCAGATAGCTAATATAAGTCCTGACCACAGCAGGCAACAATTCCTAAACTCACCAGCTTTCATTCATGAATTCATCTCAGCAATGTCTGTGGGAAGGAACAGCACCTCTGTTTCACCACCAGATGGCACTCTTTGCATCCAGGTGCTTTGAACCCAGAGGTGCACACCTCGGTTACCCACACCTTCCTCCTGGGCTCTCCAGGTCTCTGCTAACACTATCTTCCTGTGACCATTCTTCCACCCCCAGTTCAAGATTTCAGACTGCAATGAATTAGGACCCCAAGAGACTGGAAACTCCTGGCCACAGGAAGACGCTGGTCTTCTGGCTACAGGCAATGAGTCAAGGGACCCAGATGCTAGACTTGGCCATAGCAATAAAGAGCCCTGGGACTCTGACAGTTGCTTGCCACGGTCCCTGTTTGTCCTCTGGTACAAACAGAATGAATGATACTTGGGAGACATGTGGGAGCATCAAAGTGCGGAGAACGTAGGTCTCTTACTTTGACAATGTCAATCAACTTGGCGAGGACAGGAGCTCAGAAACTGATTGGAGCAGAATTTGAGGTGGAGCTTTGGGGAAGTGATTGGCAGATCTGAGGGCTCTGACCTCATTATTAGGCAAATCCATATCTAATATGATAGCATTTGGGATGTTAGAAATCAGGGGGGAGGCCCAGCTGAAGCGGGGTGCTGTGGGCCTGTGCTTAGGGCTCTGTCTTGTTCTCTGTCGATCTACTTGAGGCTCCACATATCTGCCTTGATGTTCTGCCCCACTGCAGACCCGTCACAGCCATCACAGTTGATGTCACAGCCATCACAGCTGACCTGTTACAGCCATCACAGCTGACCTGTTACAGTCATCACAGCTGATGTCACAGCCATCACAGCTGACATCACAGCATCACAGCTGATGTCACAGCCTTTGCAGCTGATGTCACAGCTGATGTCACAGCCTTTGCAGCTGATGTCACAGCTGATGTCACAGCCATCACAGCTGACATCACAGCCATCACAGCTGACCTGTTACAGCCATCACAGCTGATGTCACAGCCATCACAGCTGATGTCACAGCTGATGTTACAGCCTTTGCAGCTGATGTCACAACTGATGTCACAGCCATCACAGCTGACATCACAGCTGACCTGTTACAGCTATCACAGCTGACCTGTTACAGCCATCACAGCTGATGTCACAGCCTTTGTAGATGATATCACAGCTGACGTCACAGCTGACCTGTTATAGCCATCACAGCTGATGTCAAAGCCATCACAGCTGACATCACAGTCATCACAACTGACATCACAGCCATCACAGCTTACCTGTTGTTAAAGCCATCACAGCTGACATCACAGCCATCACAGCTGACATCACAATCATCACAACTGACATCACAGCCATCACAGCTTACCTGTTGTTAAAGCCATCACAGCTGATGTCACAGCTGACCTGTTACAGCCATCACAGCTGATGTCACAGCCTTTGCAGATGATATCACAGCTGATGTCACAGCTGACCTTTACAACCATCATAGCTGATGTCACAGCTGTCACAGCTGACATCACACCTGACCTGTTACAGCTATCACAGCTGACCTGTTACAGCCATCACAGCTGATGTCACAGCCTTTGTAGATGATATCACAGCTGACGTCACAGCTGACCTGTTATAGCCATCACAGCTGACGTCATACCCATCACAGCTGATGTCACAGCTGACGTCATACCCATCACAGCTGACGTCATACCCATCACAGCTGACCTATTGTCACAGTCATGACAGCAGAAGTTACAGCCTTCACAGCTGACCTGTTGTTACAGCCATCGCAGCTGACATCACAGGCATTACAGGTGATGTTACAGCCGTCACAGCTGTCCTGACGTTACAGCCATCACAGCTGACCCATTGTTACAGCCAGCCATTACAGCTGAGATCTCACCATGAGCCAGGATACACCTTCCTTCCTTTCAGGTTCACTGTCCCTTGGTAGAGGTGGGAAAAGGCAAGACTCAGGCATAGGGTTGGGGACAGTCAGAGAAGACATCTCTTATATATGACCTTGACTGAGTCTTGAAAGGAGAGCAAAATGGCGGTGTGTGTGTGGGGGTGTGAGTTTGCAGAGAGAAGGTTAGTTTGGCAAAGGCCACAGAGCTGCAGGGGTGAGGTAGCCTCAAAGCCCAAACCTCAGGTCTTGTGCCCACATTCTCAGGAGCTGAGAGCTCATCAAGGAGCTGATGAATCCCCGATGTCCAGGAAAGATGTGGCCTTTTGCAAGGTTACAACCACAGAGATGCCCTGGAGCTTTGGGAGCCTGCTCCCAGGCTGCCCCCTGGGGAGTACTGCCATGGCTCCTGTGATGTTCCCTGACCCTAAAGACTTAGCCCTGTGGCTGTCTGTTTTCCAGATCTCCAGTGCTCCACAGCGCCCACATGGTTTCCTGTCCATCCAAAACATTCAGTTCTAGACACTGCTGCCTCTGAGGTTCCCAAACTGGTTTTTTCTAACAGGCTGGCATCTACCATTGGCCCACATTGCTTGCTGCCCTCTTTGAGGACATCTTAGCCCAACAGATGGCGATGTCAGCCATCTGTCTTTATTCCCAGGTCTTTCTGTTCCAAAGGAGGTGTTATTGCCTTTCTGGGCGTGGCAAGTCAGTCACCTCCTTTACACATAGTCTACAGGATCATGATGTCACTAGGGTCCAATCCACATTCCTGCTACCTGCTCCCAACCTCCTCTGCAACCCTTCTCAGTCCTGTATTCAGAAACCATTCCTGCTGCTTGGGCACAGAGAAGAGTGCCCACTACTGGATTTTGTCTCTCCTGTCTTCCCACCTGTCTGTCTGTCCTTTTCTTTTTCTCTCTCCCTGCTTTGTTACTTGAGTATTTATATCAGCATGGCTCAATCTTGATTGTTGTTACGGGTTGCCATCTTCTTGACTAGGCAAGGCCTGAGCAGCAGTGTGCTCCTACCACTGTTCAACTCTGACCACAGCTCATGCCAGCCAAAAGCACTGGCCCTGCCATCCACGAGATGCCAGCATGGGAGATGGCTCTGCCAGTCTACCACGCTGTCTCCACAAGGCTAGGCTGAGCCCAGATCATCCCACCATCCATGTAGTACCTGGTAGAAATGAGACTCTAATGCTTTAAGATTATCCAAAGGCTTTATATGTTTGGTAATGTTCAATTAACAAGATGTCCACACAATTGGAGGTATTTCCTAATATCTACCTAGATATAAGTTTTTACCCAGGACTGCTCTCGATACATATGTGGTCCTCCATGGCTCCTACATCTCTCCTCTCCTAGTTCCTCCTCTTCCTTCTCCTCTTCCTCTTCTTCTCTCCTCCCACATTAGCTCCTCCCAAATTACTGAGTTTATTGTAAAATGTAGCAGGGAAAATATACTGCTACATATTACCCTTCTTGTTAGAATTAAAAAAAACCTTTTTCTCAAAATATAATTAGAGCACACCTATACCAATTTGTAACAGTAAGGTACAAGATAGACCTAACACCCAATCCAATATATTGTCAACAAAAAGACTATTGTCATCTATCTTAATTTAAAAGACTATAGTTCTGTACCTGGCTTATGTCTTGGCTTTAGAATGAATGTCAGCTGAAAACCATCCTCTCAAATCTGTTCTCTCAAAGTAAATAGCCTGGGTTGGCTATGAAACTATAAGTCTTCAACCCCATCAGAAATCCAGAATGACTGAATTAACTGAAAATATGGGAAGCACAAAGCATAACTTCCAAAACTTAGCCAATTTATAGAGATTGCTGATTACCTGGACAGTTCTTAACTTCATAACATTGGAGCATATGGTCTTCAGCTTCTGGCCCAGTATCAACTGACAGACCTAGTAGTGCAGAATTTTTAAAGGCTGATCACTCTGTCTTGGCAGGTATAATCAGTCGACAATTCTACAAGTGTGTCCTTTTTCTGTAGATGAGAAGAGGCAATTCTTGCCTAGTGGCTGTCTCACCACAACTGGAGTAACTCTAAAGAGGCTTAATCTCTTCTTAGAATCTAAGACAGGGAGCTGTCAGGAGCAGACAATTCTCTAATCAAATGAACATTAATACAGAAATCTTTGTAACATCAAGTCTGTGGACTTCTGACATTTTTGAAAACCAACTATCTATGTAAAGCTATCTGGACTGTTGTCCATTAACTCCTCTCAACTATTTCTAATTAAAATCTAGAAAACACCCTAACAATAAACTCAGAACCATGAATTTGTTATTAGGCCCTTAACTCACAGGCTAACCATCTCAGATCAGTTAAAAAAATTAAAGAAGGACTGGATCTAAGCCCTGTACCCACCAATTTTGAATTAATAGAAGAAAATAAAGCAATGAAACCCTTGAATTTGAAATCAAAATAAATTTTGTACCATCTAAGAAATTATAACTTCAGCTTAGTAACAGTTATATAGATTTCTACCAATAGGTTATGGCTATGTAATCAATTCTAGCTATTCCTCCCTGTTCCAATAAAACCATTACTTTTCCTTAGAAAGATAGCCTAATACCGCCTCAGTCCCCAAGCCCAGGGAATAGGGGCGCCAATTCTTCATTAACTTCTTCAAGCTGAATACAGGCATTAAGATATTAGAAGAGGGGTGGGGTAAAGGGTAAATTGATAAGCCTCTGATGTCTGTGTCTTTACTGCATCCAGCTGAAATTTCAGGACATCAGAGGTTTGAGCAGGTCTGCTCAGCTTGCTTGATGAGTAGATACACCAAGGCTGTGTATTCTGCAGTATAAAATTCTCAAAACAAATTTTAGTATCAAGATGATTTTTTTATTGATTCTCTGGAATTTAGTCTAATGGTGGCCTGCCTCTGTCATGTCTAATCCGTATAATTCTAGGAGGTAGAAATACCTTAATCATCTCTTCTGAAAACACACAGACAAAACCTTTTTTCCAAAACAGTATATCCTGGAGCCAGTAACCAGAAAAACCTTTATCTTGACCTTTTTTCCAGAGGAAAAATATAACAAGACTGAAAATCACACCCATTTTGAAAATAAAATCAATTTAAGATAAATGAAGTAATTAAAGTACTGTATGTGCCTATTCTTAGGCCTTCCCTATTTTGCCAAGCAGGAAATGAACCCAAAATTCCCGTGGGGCCCACGTTAGACAGAACCCGAGTCTCCTGTGAGGCAATATAACATTATATCATCTGAATACATCTGGTTTACACTATCTTTCTGTTCGGCCCTCTGCCTAGAACAGTTTTTTATTTATACCATCTATCTGTTTGGCTCTGTACTTCAGAGCAGCTTCCACTTGTATACTGTACTCTTTACTCTAGAGTCAGTGACAATTTTCCCTATCTAAGTTCCAAACTGCAGGCAATAATCCCCACGTGATTTGGACAAATCTGTTTATAAATCTTTCCTAAAAGCAAATAATCCCTACATTGTAACTTTACACTTAAATCAGTAACTGCTCCACAACAGAGGCTTATTTACTTGGCTCTCTTGGCTCAGAGCAGCTAATAATGTCTACCTGTCTGTCTGTGGCTTTCTGCCTAGAACCACAGACAAATTTTCCCTACCTATCTTTGTTCCAAACCGAAGGCAAGATTCCCCACATGAATTGACAAAACTGTTTCTAAATCTATTTTAAAAACAAATAATCTCAATTTTAATTCACAGTTCAAATCTCTCTACCCTAAAAGTAAGCTACTTCTTTCTTTTCCTAACAAAAAGCAACCTGCGGTTTCCCCACAGCAGGGGACCTTAGCCTGCAATTTCTTTGTTCAAGGTTCCCAAGCTAGGAGTCAGGTGACTTGTCTCAGAGCTTACTCTCTCTCTCTCTCTCTCTCTCTCTCTCTCTCTCTCTCTTTCTTTCTTTCTTTCTTTCTTTTTTTTTTTTTTTTTTTGAGACAGGGTTTCTCTGTGTAGTCCTGGCTGTCCTGGAACTCACTCTGTAGACCAGGCTGGCCTCGAACTCAGAAATCTGACTGCCTCTGCCTCCCAAGTGTTGGGATTAAAGACATGCGCCACCACCGCCCAGCTCTTTCTTTTTTTAAAAAAATAAAAATACAACTTTTACTCTCAGGTGAAATAGATTTAAATTTCTAGTAAATTTGTGATGGACGTCGGTCGCCACTTGTTACAGTTAAAATTTAAAATGGTGGCAAGCAAACTGGCTTGTTGTGATGGGCCCACCATGTTCCCAACTAGGCAAGGCCTGAGGCCAAGAGCAGCAGTGTGCTCTCGCTACTGCTCGGCTCTGACCGGCCAGAAGCACGGGTCCTTCTACACACAAGATGTCAGCGTGGGAGATGGCTCTGCCAATCCATCACACTGTCTCCACAAAGCTTGGCTGAACCCCAGACCATCCCGCCATTCACACGGTACCTGGTAGAAATGAGACTCTAGTGCTTAAAGATTATCCAAAGGCTTTATATGTTTGGTAATGTTCAATTAACAAGATGTCCACACAATTGGAGGTATTTCCTAATATCTAACCTAGATATAAGTTTTTACCCAGGACTGCTCTTGATACATATGTGGTCCTCCATGGTTCCTACATCTCTCCTCTCCTAGCTCCTCCTCTTCCTTCTCCTCTTCCTCTCCTCTCCTCCCACATTAGCTCCTCCCATATTACAGAGTTTATTGTAAAATGTAGCAGGGGAAATATACTGCTACACTGCTTTGTGTTCAACAAAGCTTCCCAGCTTCCCTGGGTGCTATCCTTTGAATTTTCCCTATCAGATCAGACTTGGTTCTAAAAGACCTCTTTCCTGAGCTCTACATCTGTGGGTCCAGGCTCTGAGTGAGCATCTTTACCTGGATGCTCTGCAGACTCTGTCCCTCAACACAACCATGCCAAAAATGATCTTAGTGTCTATGCTGAGACAGACCATTTGACATTCATGCCAGTGTGCATGTATGCACACATCGATGTGCAAACACACATCTACCTAGTCACAGTGTTCAGTGGCCTGCACATTCACACACACACACACACACACACACACACACACACACACACACAGTGGTCAAGAGCTTGTATGTATACTTACACACCTATGATTACCGATACACATACAAACTCAGAGTTGTGCACAGGTACTGTGTATGCACATGCAGAGATATGGTGTTTAAGAGCTTGCACACTTATACCTGTGCTGCCTTTTAGGAATGTATACTCACAGCCACACACATGTTCATGAGCACTCTAGTATGCAAGCATGCAAGCTTAAGCACACAAAGTTCAGGGGTCCTCACACTCATTCTCCTCCCTTCCATTCTCCATTTCCAGGCATTGACATCTGGGCCAAAAATCCTGGTCCTGTGTCCTCCCTGTCTCCCTAAACTCAGCTGCCCTGGTTCTCCTCTCTTCCCACGGTGTCTGTCCCTGCCCCTGCTCCTGGTACCTAGACTACAATACACAGGCTGCTCTCCCTCCCTGGCCATCAACTTAGCTCCAAGTCATAACTTAGCTGACATATCAGCAGCCACGGACTGAGACCAGTCATTGGAGGAATTTGCTGCTTCCCTCAACTTCCTATATTATTTTGGCCAATGACCTTTTCATTCTCTGAAGTGTGCTTTAAGGAACATTGATTTGCCTCTGCTCTGCTTTCACCAATGGAGTAGAGGCAGGGAGATCCTGAGGGCCAAGGAGGATGACAGAAATATTTCCATGAAATAGAAAATAGGAAGAACTTAAGTGACAGAGCTTCCTTGGAAGGAAGAATATCCCCAAGACTAAATCAAACATGAATCCCATGGACTGGAGCTGTGCCAAGAACCCTCTTACCTTCTGCCTGATTATATCTTCTCACACCCACCACTTCTGGCCTGAACTCATACCACTACCTGGCTGTCACTAGGACATCCACACTTCCCATGCCAGGGTAGAGACTGAAGGTGCTGCAGGCATTGGTGCAGGGAGCATACCAAGTCCTTGCCAGAGACCAAATGGAGTTCCTTCACTCATGGATCCTGTTGACTGTAGTCTGGGGAAAACAGACTCAGGGTGGGGACTTGCCCAGGCTCTTGCTGACCTCCCCAGAGAAATGACTTTGTGACGAGCCCTTGATCTATGATGTGGTGATCTGCTCAAGCCTCTGCACAAGTCCAAACTCAACTTGTATTTAAATGACTCTTCCCTATGCCTCAGTTCCTTCTTCTACCCATTAGAGGCTTGCTCACTACTTCTTCAGGGCCTGGGCTGCACAGTCTCAGTCATTTCCCCTCTAGACGAGGAAGATTCTTTCTCTGGGCTGGCACAGCTCTTTGTACACATTGTCAGGCTTGCTCGTCCACCATCCATTTCTTCAAAACTCACTCTATCCAGCTGTTGGGGATGCTGAGCTGAGAGTGGGGACAGAACAGTGTTTCGGTCCCCAGGCAGATCTCGTCCGATTTCATTCTCTCTTCCTGCCCACGGCTCTGAGATTAGTGCTTTCTGTGTCACCAAACAGAGAGAGAAGGCACAGGCCCTGGGACGTGGGTCAGAGCAAAAGCCTGCGCCAGGCTTAGGAACAGGACTCAAGCTAGTGCACGATGCAGCTTCCAGAGCTATGGAGATGGATGACTCCCAGCCTTTCCCACACTTCTCTCTCAGCTGGCCCTGCAAACCTAACCTACAGTCTGCACAGGGCCCAGGGGTCAGGAGTGGGCCCTGCTGGTCTGCAATAAAGGTTGCTCACTGTCCTGGAGACTCCTGGACTGCAGGGGGAGCTGCTGAGTTCTGAATCCTCTGAGTCACTAACTGCTGAACCAGACACTTGTCCTGTAGGTGTCTCCACCTCTCCATCCTCCACACAAAGTGCCCCTGGTGACAGGTGGGGTGGCAGAATATGTAGGACACCAAAACAGAGGAGCTTGCTGGGCTCCTGTAGAGGGATTTGTTTAGGGGTGAATGGTGGGCAGGGAGAGGGAGAGCCTGGGGACTGGATCCTGACAGCTGGGCAGTGGGGGCCTCACCTCACAGACACAGACACACACATAAACATACACACAAACATACACATATACACACTTTCACTTACATACACCTCCACTCCCACCCCCACATATTCACATGCACTTAAACACACAGACCAGACACACAGAAACAGACATGTAGACATGCGCTCACATGCACTTACACACACATGTAGACATAGACACATGTGAACATACACATGTATGTGCACTTACACACACACACACACACACACACACACACACACACACACACACTTTATGTGGCACTGGGCCTTGAGCCCAGGGCTTCACATTTGCTAGTCAAGTGCGCTAAAATGCAGACATTCATCCAACCTACAATGTGGTTTCTATAAAGAAGAGAATTGGGGGTCTATATAGTTTGATATTTAAAATGAGAAACAGGAGATATGACTTAGTGGTTAAGAGCACTTACTGCTCTTGCAGAAGACCTGGGTTCAGTTCCCAGTATCCACATGACAGCTCACAACCACCTGTACTCCAGCTTTGGGGGATTGGATACTCTTCTCTGACCTCTGAGGGCTCAGAAAGAAAAGAAATGGAAATAATCTAAAAGCATGTAAGAGGCAAATCACTTATAAATGTTGACACATGGCTGAGATAAAATACACTCCAGCGATTTAAACTGCAGGGCTTTGGGGTGGAGCTCAGTGATATGATACTGGCTGAATATGCATGAGGCTCTTCATCCATCCTCAGCCCTAAACCAAACAGAAACACAAGGCTTCAACTACAGCATAGGTGAGTATCTGGGATGTTGTGTTGCCATAGGAACTGAGATGCTGAGAAATGGGTCCAACAGTTCTCAGGCATTTTTAAGAGCACTAGGGGAGCATTCAGAGGACCCTTCCCAGTCCTCCAATCTTGTAAGGGGGTTCCATATACCCTTGTTATGGAGTCACTTCATGGCTCAATAAATTACAGAAAATCCAGAGCTGTGCAAATGAGTCTTTTCTGCAGAGATGGACAATGGCATTTTCCAGTGATCTTTATGAATCGCTCTGTAGGTGGGGTTAGCGCTCATCAGAAAACTAGTTTGTAAGCTGGGGGATCATGGCAACATCTTAGCCCTTAGGGAGGCAGAAGCAAATGGATCTCTGAGTTTGAGGCCAGCCTTAGCTATAGATCAAGTTGTAGGACAGCCAGGGCTACACAGAGAAAACCCTGTCTCAAAGAACCAACCAACCAACCAACCAACCAAAACCAAAAACCAAAACAACAACAACAACAACAACAACAACAAACTGGTTTGTGCTCCTAAATCC
This sequence comes from Rhabdomys pumilio, assembly GCA_030674055.1. Classification (NCBI taxonomy): domain Eukaryota; kingdom Metazoa; phylum Chordata; class Mammalia; order Rodentia; family Muridae; genus Rhabdomys; species Rhabdomys pumilio. The sequence continues at coordinate 67,390,819 of JANHMN010000015.1, forward strand.
TGTTGACAACAGTTGCTGCTGCTGCTGTTAACATTTTACTCTTTCTCTTTGATGACTATCCACTGATCACCATTGGCAAGGATCATTAAAGTAATGACCCACGCAGCCATGTGTCATTTTGTTTTTATACTTGCTGTGGCTGGGACTGCAATCTACAATCTTAACCACACTAGGCTGCTGCAGGATATTTGATCACACTGTGAACCCTGAGATAGTGTTGTCTACTGGGAAACCTGTTTCTAGTTGTAGTGTGGCTCAGCCTCACGCCTTTAATCCCTCTGGCTGGAATACAGACATGTCCTTAGCACACACCTTTATTTCCAAACAACGAAGGGAAAGTTAGTTTGTGAAAGTGTTGAGGTTTGGTGTGTTGCTATGTATCGTAATACTAAATTCTACATCCTAAGGTCTAGTCACTTCAAGACAAATTCTCTTGTATGCCAGCTTTTGTTGTGCAAGCATTGTTCCTTAATTGAAAACTCTCGGTTTAATAAAGATGCCTATAGCCTGTAGCTGGGAAGAAAAGAGATGGATCAGGCTTTGGTTCCCAGGGTTGGAATCTGAGAAGAAACCAGGGAAAAAGGAGGAGGAAGAGGAAGAAGAGAAGGAAAGGGAGGAAGAGGAGGAGAAGGAAGAGGAAGTAGAAGTTGTAGTTGAATAAAAAAAAGAAGAGGAAGAAGAGGGAGAAGAGGAAGAAGAGGAAGAAGAGGGAGAAGAGGGAGAAGAGGAAGAAGAGGGAGAAGAGGAAGAAGAGGAAGAAGAGGAAGAAGAGGGAGAAGAGGGAGAAGAGGGAGAATAGGGAGAAGAGGAAGAAGGCACCATGCGGCAGGTAGGTCTTGAGTATAAGGTCATGGCCAGATGGAATAGTCCAGGCAAAACATAACAAACAATATCTTTGGATTATTGACAGAGAATTAGACAAAACAGCATAGAGGGTTGATATCTGCCCAGCTCTAGTGCTTTAAAGCTTATTATAAATACAAAAGTTTTGTGTCTTTTATTTGGGAACTAAATAATCTAAAGTGAAGTTTCTACTCCAAACAATATTTACTGCATCACCATGTTTGAAAGTAATGTATAATTGAGTGGCAGACAAAGTGACAAATCAGAGAAAAAATTGACAGAATAGAATATGCCCAACTCTCATAAGAACAGAGAAGAAAGAGAGGTGACTTAGGGAGAGCGGCACCGAGAGGAGAGAGAGCAGTTTTACAGGGGCAGTTGCACAGAGACACGCTAGACACAGGAAGACAGAATGAACCAGAGAATGAGAAGAAGCCAGAAGATTAGAATATATTGCCAAAGGTATTATGAGGCCAAGCATGGCAATTCATTCAGAAGCTGAAAGAAGTCAGTCTGAATCAGTTAGGTTGGAGAGGAGTTTGAGCCAGAATAGCTGAGTTGATCAGCCAGCCAGAGTTCAGAAAGAACTACAAAGAGTGAGCTTATGCAGCAGCAAACCTCAGAGGCTGAAAACATTCTAGGCCTAGATTAGTTTTTATGGAGGCTAAGAAGCTTCCAGGCTACAGGCTTAAGTTAGCAGACAGGGGCAGTAAACCCTGGCTTTAGAGATGATAATTACATCAGGCAAATGAAAGATACATTTACAATAGGCCAGAATGATACCACTGTTATTCTCAGGTTTTCTTTATTTTGCCTTTAGAAACATCTCTTTGTTCCAATCTTGTTAACTGTGTGCATTGTTTATGATAGTTATATTCCCAGAACTGCTTTAGGGTTTGATTTTTTAAAACCTGCTTTAATAAGGGTTCTTAAATGCTTAACCCTCTCTTCCAGCCCACCGCCTAGCAGAGGTAGTGGGAAAGAAAAGTTAGTAGAGCAAATGGGCATGTGGACCTGTTTAGAATGAGTTCTTTGAGGGCTGTTCCAACCTTTGTTGCCAGCAGCCCAGTCCTCTAGCAAAAAACCCACAGGAATCCGTAATGGTAGTCCAGTCCACTCAGCAATCACCACTCACTCACCAATCAGCAACAGCAGTTTGATCCAGAAGAAACTGTAAGGCTCGGTCCATCAGTCTAAGTCTGTGGAAGTGACAAGAAGCTGCTGGAAGGTCATGAGAAGTTCTTTGGCAAATTATCCTCCACAAAGTCACTCAGGGGTCACTTATATTATTTCTAAACATGAAGCTTCCTCTCATGTGTCTGCTTCAACCAAACCTCCTCTCACCTGTGTTTCTTTCAGCAAAACACGACCGTTTCACGTATTTGCTTCAGCCAAGCATCCTTTCACCTGTCTGCCCCAGCAAAACATTATATGACATAGCTGAGTTTCTAAAAAACCAGAAAATTTCACTTCACTATGCTGTTTTTTTCTATCTTATTTATGTATTTATTTATTTATTTATTTAGTCATTTATATGTTGGGGTAAATTTTCTTGACACTGTGTGAAGGTGTGTTTCTGTACTTTCAATTGTTAATTCTGTCTGGGTTTTCTATTTCATAGATATTCATCCTTTCTCACCTGCCTCAAGGCAATCTAGCAATGTATCGGAGGTTGTCTTGATATTGGTTGATTGTAATAAAGATCCCAGGGCCAATAACTAGGCAGGAAATGATAGGACAGAACTTTTGGACAGACAGAGGACACTTTTGGATAGACAGAGGACACAGGGAAGGGAAGCAGATAGAGATTCAGAGAGTGGACATGGAAGAAACAGAATGGGTCAGAGCTGAGCAGAGAGCTAGCCACATGGTGGGTTATAGGCTAGATAGTCAGTTTAAGTTAAATGAGCTAGCTGGGAAACTGCCTCAGCAAAAGGCGTAAGCTTTAAACTATAAGACAGATCTCCTGTCATTATTTACACTGCTTGTGGGTCCACAAACATCCTGCTTGTTGGCTTGCCCCCCCTCCTTCTTTCTTTTCTCATATTCTTTCTTTCTTTCTTTCTTTCTTTCTTTCTTTCTTTCTTTCTACCTTTCTTCAGAGATACCAACTACTTCTCTAAGATACCTTCCTCTCTGAGAAGGTATACAATGTCCTCTGATGGCCACTGTCATCAGACAGGGACTGTGGGTGTGTAAAGACTGTGGGAACATGGAAAGCAAGTGCCCTGGCTGCAGGGCAGATGAATGCAGATCACTTAGCCTGAGACTGAAAACATCACAGACCCTGTTTCAGGAAGGTGAGACTATGTCCCTCTCAGCTCCTGTCACAGTTTCCAGGGCTCTGCACCACAGCCAGCACAGACAACCACTGCCACTTCAGACACAGCTCTCAGGTCCTAGAAGCAAATGAGAACAGATTTTGCATGATGTCATCAAGAGAACAGCAAATAGGAGCAGCAGGAAAGATGGCCAACCTGCCCAGGGAATTAAAAATCAGCCCCCTACCTAACTGTAGCTGGGAGAGACCAACATACTGCTGTTGTCTCCTTGGGGACACAAGCTATGCTTTTTCCCTTTTCTGGGCAGAGTTATCCCAGCATGCTCTGCTGTCCACCAGGGCTCAGTGCTGGTACCCTGAGTCCTCTTGAAGCAGCAGGCCTATGGAGCTCTGTACACAATAGCATCCAGAACCCTTGAGAGAGGCAGGACAGACTGAGCACGAGTCCCCACCCCTCTACCTTTCTACACTACATAGTTCCAGTGACTCAGCTAATCTGTTGTGTGCACAGGGCAATTACTACTTTGGCCTTCAGACAGCAAACTGAACTGCAATGACCAGAGATCAGATGCCAAGAGATCATTGCTGAAGACCCATCTAAAAAAAGGTCATTCAGGTGTTAGGATGGCCCATGACAGCTTTGCCCAGTTGTCTCCTTTTGTGTGGAGCTTTGGTTATGTGTGGGAAAGCTGCAACTTGAAACTTCAGAAATAATTCATCATTTAAAACCACGTGCCATTCTGAATGCCATGATAAGGTCCCCATTGTCCTGCTCCACGTCCCCTGCCCCCAGCCATAAGCTACTCCTTAGTCTGCATCAAACTGTATACGTTAGGTGCCTGTTGCTCACCCAGTAGTGCTCGGCTGTGAGATGATTATCACAGTACCACAGAGCTGACTTTATTTAATAACCGTCCCAAAGCTCAGGTCCAGTGTTGCCAGGAACACTGTACAGAATTGAGTGTTAACACTTGACTCAATCATTAGTTGTTATTAATGTCTCACTAGGTCTCATCGTAAGTGGCTTCACATGAGTGTGCATGCATGGGCCAACATAGTATGTTCTATACTTTCCTCAGCTTGAGGCTGCCATGGGAGTGCAGTTTCTTGGAAAATATTATCTTCAATAAGTCCTAGTGAAGCTACAGTGGAGGGCAAGGTAACAGGTCTAACATGAAACTCATTGTTCTCTTATGTTCTAAGTGAGATAAGAATATTAGTACTTTGCTCAAGGAAGGGACCTTGAGACTCATGATCTCAGAGTACAAAGCAGGTTTAACTGTAGTGTGTTAGTCCAGCAACCTCCACTCCTTATTTTACAGCAGCTAGTAAATGGTATTCTGGAGTAGCCCAGAATAGCAGCCAGCATTGACCTGCTGTAGGCTGGGTCTCAGGGTGTGACTGTCAGTGATGCATACAGACCATGAAGAAGACACAAGTCATGGAACTGAATATTCTCTAATAGCCAGGAAACAACAGCCAAAATTCACACGGCATCTTTATACACTGAGGATTGGAATGTGAACTAATGCAGCCACCATGGAAGTCAATGTGAAGAAGTTACCTCAAAAAACTAAAATATGACCTAGCCATACCATTGGATATAAGCCTTGAGGAATGTAAGTCAACACATCACAGAGACAGCCAAAACTACACAGAGAAAGCCTGTCTAAAGAAAGAGGGAGAGTAGGAGGAGGAAAAACTATTAGTAGAAGGCACCAGAAGGGGGAAGAAGTGTGAGAGTGGCCACCTTAAATCCCCATCTAGACACTACAGCAACAGCAGAAAAGGTTGTTCCAGATGAGAAAAATCTAGAAAGGCCTGAAGAGTTAGAATGGCAGCCCATAGAGATGTAGTATTCGGAATTAAGAATCCGGAATCTGCTTCTTGATGCTTTAGAATAATGTCATATAATAGCTTATGCTTCATTGTATAGACTTTGGAAAATTAAGATATATGTTTATGTTGTTAAATAATACGATTGATACCTACTTAAAAATTCAATGGGCACCTGCTTTTGTTTCTAGAGAGGCTGATTCTGAGATTGCACATTTATTAGAGGTGATGACAGTCTTGGTGTTTGATTGAAGCTGATGATTCTTCAACATATGTATCCAATAAAATGCAACAATTTTTAAAACTGTTGTGGCATAACCGTGCTACAGTTACGTCTCACAATCCTCCAGGTCCCCCAGTTGCAGAGCGATCTAACTGGACTTTAAAGAAAATGCTCATGAGAAGGAGGATAAGGATTCTCCCAGAGATCCATTAAATAATGTTTTATTGACTTTAAATTTTAAATGTTAATGAGACGGACAACATAACAGCTAAAATACACTAGACTTTAAGAAGACTGATAATTTAGATCAGCCTATATATAGGATCACCTCAGAATGGAAGGCAGGAAATGTGCTTCCTTGGGGGAAGAGAATATGCTCTTGTTTCAACAGGAAAAGATAACTATGGACTTTTTCAAAATTAATAAAAATCAGATTTGACTGGGGAAGACGTCTTGAAGATCCCCACTGCAGACCTGAAAGAGATCAAGAAGACCAACAACACAGGCAACACACTGCTGATCCCTTCATCTCAGCTCTGAGATGTGAAACTATCTCAGCCAGAACGTCAACTAACCATAGCCAAGAAGTCTTGTTAGTTCCAAAACCCTCAGGATTTCCTTCAAATAGCATAGATAAAACTTTATATTACAGTTTATTTATACAGTCCAAACTGTATAAAAGAAAGACAGATGCCTCACCTGCTTGAACAGAGAACAGAGAATCATGTTTAGCTAAATTGTGCACATAGCACATTCCATACATTGGCTAAATGCATATATCCAGTGAACGTTTATATATTTGCAAACACCAATGCCGTTAAGAGGCCCTGTCAAGATGTAGCCTTTTGGACATGAGAAGGATGCTGAGACACTGAGATGTATTCTAGCATCTTGCTTCACCCCACCTCAGACTACTTCATTGGCTGTTTCATCAAAGCTTGCTTCCAGGACAGCTTCAAAGCTGCTGACTCCAGTTGGTCCAGCCTCTCAGACTGTTCCAGTCAGGACTTGGTTTAAGCCCTGCACTTTTATAGTACACAGAGACTGGACAACAAAGGTTATAGCTAGCTTTCTTAAGATTGGCCAATATTCCAATTTTTCTTTGGGCCTCCAAAAGAAAATGACACCCCCAGACAGCAGGAAGCAATTTTAAGAAAATGGTAATCCATTCCCAAAAAACAGAGTGGGTGACTTTTTCGTTCAGTGGGTGATGTGTGTTTGTTGACATTTTGGAGAAGTTGGTTACAAGTTGCTAACGGTCTTGGTCAGGGAGGAAACAAAATAAGAGAGGTTACATTTGGGGATTCTCTCTCTCACTTCTCTCTCTTCTTTCTCTCTTATCTAATGTTAAGGGTAAAGTGGGAGGAAGGGATGAAAGAACAAAGGATGGGGATACAGGAGTGAGAAATAAAAGAGTAGAGTATTGAATCCTACCTTTACACTAAAAAGCATCAACAAGCCAAATATTTTACATTTGGTATGGACTTTGTATATTGATACAGATTCAAGTCTATAATATGTTACAACCTACATACATGTTTCAACTCTTATTTAAGGTATTGTATCTGTTGCAACTCATTCAAACATGCAGTGTAGAGTTCTAGTCATTTTGAAAGCTGCTATTACAAACTGTTTAGGATAAATAAGAAATGCAAATCAGTAGGCAATCAATCAAACATATTGCTCGTTAGACACTAGTTTAGTTCATTACAAAATAAGCTTCACTTAGCTTCTTCCATAGATGGTTTTTTAAAAGTTAAGCAAGCAGTAGATAGCTAGAAAGAAGCACAGATGTACTATAGATAGATTGTTCTTCCAAAACCTCTCAGAGATCTGCAAAATATGCACTTAAAGATGTTTTATTAATAAAAGGCATTTTGTGACATGTCTGCTCTTGGCAACAACTCCATTCTACTTGAAAGAGGATGGTGAGCATCAGAGCATCTCCATGTGGAGTTTGCTTCAAACACGTGAAGCTAGCCACCAGGCAAAACCCTGCCTTTACTGTAGACAGAACGCTGTCTATGCTGTGGATTATGGGGAAGCCGTGAAGCCGACTGCAAAGCTTTGCCAAGACAAGATGAGCAGTCCTTCATAACTCCTACTCCACAAAAAAGTCAGCCAGATATTCTGGGCCAGAGGCTAAGGTTGGATACTCTGTTGATGCACAGAAATGTTGTGTGACTTTCTAGGCAGCCTGCATGTCTGTCATTTCTGTAGTTTTGGAAGCTGCTTGCTCTGAACTTCCTGCACACTCAGGTAATGTTTATCCTTTTCAAATCTGTGGTGGGGTTGAGGACTAGATAGTTATACTCTCACATTTAAGCTTACATTATTTGAGATCTGAGAAAAATGTAAGGTCTAAGAAGATATTCTTAGGTTTTTATATGTATGCAAGTTTTGACAGAAAATGATTTATGCACAAACTAACTCCCAAAGATAAGATAGACAATGGAGTACTTTTCACAAGGCTGCCAAATAGAAAAGGACTAGACATTGTGAATGTCATTTTTACATGATAAGTTTTCATAATTGTTATTATTATAGTTTATTAATGTAGGAGAAAGAACCTATTGCTGGACTAAAAGGGGGGATGTTGGGGGATGGTTTTGTACAATTGTGTTCACATAATTCTATAGACTTCTATATTCTAATTGTGTTCACATGACTTCTATTCCCAGACGTCTGGTTGTGGTCTGGATGATGGGATGACGGCGTGGTCCAGCATCTCCGGTCACTGTGTTATATAAAATTTATTTTAATCACCTCTGGTTGATAACTACATGAGCTGATCAGCCAGTTAGCTGAACAGAAGAGAATAGGATGGGACTTCTGATTCCAGCTGTGGAGATCACAAAGAGATGAGGAGAGGAGAGCAGAGAAGGACCATGAGGAGGAGATGTGGAGGAACCATGTGGGAAGAACAGCAAGATTCACCATGAGATTGCCATGATGGAGCAGCTATGAGGACACACATGGACAAAGCAAGCCAGGACAAGACCAGATGTCAAGCAACGGGACATTTTTATGGGTAGTAGCAGCCTAGTTGGGTTAGACTAGCTCAGAACCTGCGTGCGTACACACACATGCATATGTAAAGAAAATCTCCCAAGAATTACATTTATATACATTTGTTCCTATTTTGTCTTTAAATTAACTTTAAATTTTTATTCTTGTATGTATATTGGTGTTTTGTCTGCCTGTATGTCTGTGTACCACATGCATGCCCAGTGCCCACAGAGGCCAGAGAGGGCATTGAATCTGTGACTCTTGGAAATGGAGTCACAGATGGCTGAATCACCATATGGATGTTGGGAATTTGAACCCATAGAAGAGCAGGCAGTCTTCCTAACTGTATAATCATCTCTCTAACTCTGGTATTTTACTTTTTAAAGCTAATGTGCACAGAGTGTGAGTCCTTTCTCAAGTCCATCATTGGCACATAGGAAAGCGACTGGTTTTATCTGTTGCTTTTTCATCCTGTGTTTCTCTGAAAGTGTTACCAAGTTAAGAGTGTTTTACTTTATTTTTTATTGTATAAAAGTTTTGCCTGAATGTATGTTTGTGTTCCACATGTGTGCTGGTTACCCTCAGAGGCCAGAAGAGGGCGTCAGATCCCCAGGAACTAAGTCACAGAGGGTTGTGGTCTGCCATGTGGTGCTGAGGAAACCAGGTCCTCCTGGAAGATCAGTCAGTGCTCTTAACTGAGGAGCCATTCCTAGCCTCCCTTAGGATCTTTAAAGGATAGGATCATGTATTCTAGAAATAGGGTTAGTTTGGTTTTCTTTCAAATTTGTATCTCCTTTTAGAAATAAACTCTTGAGTGCTTACACATCAGCCACTGTAGATAGTTTTGTGCCTGCCACACCCCCTGTGAGCCTGTTTCCATGTATTCTCGCCAGATTAGCTTCCTGCCCCTTCCTCTCCAGTCTCAGGACTGTCAACCAGACCAGCGGCCAGTGTGTGGGGCCAGGTGCCATTATCCCACTTATTGATGCCCAGTGGGAGTCATATGGCATTCAGACTGCCAAGAAGGGACTTCAAATAGATTCCATTATGTGAAGAGTGAATGTTTTTGACATATGAAGAAAGAAAAAGGTATCAAATGCTGAGCAAGACCCTTGAAGATCAAATCTTTGATCCACAACTTATGAAGAAGAAAAAGAAATCCCTGCTTTATATAGATAGCGGCACTACACACTGGGCCAGACCCAGTCACAGTCCGCAGGAAATGGCGGAAGGCTTCAGCAGTTTCATGTGTCTATCTGTTGGGAATCTAAAGACCTCCTCTGTAGGTAAAGGGGCAGCTTTGTAGGATGGATGCCCATCCCCTGGGCTATAGTGCCTTCCTCATTGGCCATCTCTCAGATCACTGCCTGGAGAACTGGGCCTTCAGTACAGCCACAACAGAAGTTTCTGTGGGTTACTTACTGAAGCCTTGTCACTTGCAGTTCATGTGCCTGTGAGAGGTCCTCTGACAGCCACAAAGGGATGGCAAACACGGACCCTTCTGAATTTAGCAGTCTTATTAGGCAATTGCTACAGAGGGAAGTGCCAGATAAGAAGCCAGGAGACACCAGGACTCCTTTCCTTCCCAGGCCTCCACTTCTTTAGCCTTCAGATGTTACAACAGGGAGAGACTGAGTCTCTGAGCGCCAGGACCTCAGAACAGTAATGGCTGCTGGCCAGGGCAGGAAAGCAGCCTTGGACTTTCCAGCTGATATCTCCTTGAGGTCAGAGACTATTCTTACAATAGTCTATCCTTCAACAAATCCCTGATGAGAAGGTCTCCAGATAACATCATTACTAAAGGACATCTGAGGCAGTGCCAACACCCAAGAGAACCCTGATGAAAAGGTCCACAGAGGCCATCATTACCCAGGGACACCTGAGGGCTGTGAACAGCAGAGGGGTGTAAGAAAGCCCTCATTCTGAGCCTGTGTCAGGGAGGAGTGTAGCTGACACACACTCATCTCCACAGCCAGCCTGGTTTCCCTTATAAAATGGGAATCTCCCAAAATGCAGTATCAGGGAGGTGTATTTCCTCTGAAAACTGAGGGAAGCATTTCTGTTGCTATCTCGCAGTAGTCGGCTCTGAGAGAACATCCAGGTGGGTTCCAGAGCCCCAGTGCAGCTCCAGTTGGGGACTTCCAGCAGAGACATGTAGGGACCAGGCCGACACCTGCCATTGCTGATTGTAGCAGAATCCTAGCAACTGTACACATATCTCTACATATGTTGTTCTGGGTTTTCACATCATGTTACCTGGAACTCTGGCTGGATCTGAGTGGAGGTTTGAGGTCACCAGAGTAAACAGAGATATAAAACACTATAAATAAAGTTCCCACTGGGCCCAGCTGGTAAGACCCCATATCTATGCCCTCCTAGGGATTCTAGCAGGCTCAAGTGTCTGTTCCTTCTAAGGTGGGAGGGTCAGTGTCATGGGGCTCCTGGAAGGATGTGAAGACAGAGTGGAAGTGAAGAGTGGGGGGCACAGGTTAGCGGCTGGATGGCCCTCAGTCCTGAAACTGCCAACTGCAGAAGGTCAGGCAGCCCCTTGTATTGTCCCCAGTTGGAGTGAGGCAGCCACATTTGGCTGACAGCATCCTCAGTGCTGCCCTTTGGGCATGTATAATGTCATGACAGGGCAGTCTTCTGGGGTACAGAAAGAGACTTTGATGAGGTGAAGCAGAACCAAGCATGGGGGATCCTTCCTTCCACCTCAGCCAAGCACCATGGGACCAAACTGTTTGCAGACCACTCTGGGCTCATTTGGAGACATGGCTGGGCCTTTCTCACAGACAGTTGCCAGCCATACAACCTCTGCTCCCAGTGCCCTGTGTGCCATGAGTGGCTCAAGAGGTGCCTAGTGCAGCATAGCCTTGACTGCTAGTGGCACCAAACTGTCCCTCTGCCTTAGGTAGCAGGGCCAACTTCAGAGGGCCCAGCAGGACTCCCCAAGACCTGATGGGATGAGGAACACACAGCAACTCTCTTAGAATGGAAGGCCCATGTGGGTATTGAAGAAACACATGGCATTTGAAACATACAATCTCAGAAATAAATTCATTCATCAGTAAAGCCAAGTAGCTCGGCACAGCTACACAGTGGGGTAAAGCATATGGGGGTGATAAGAGGTGATTTGATGGGGTTTAAGTCTGGGTCTCCCAGTGTGGTCAGGGAACAAACTTATTCCTCACTAAGGGGTCATCTTCCATAAGTGTGACTCAGGAGAAACCAGGGCTGCTGCTAAAGACATGGTTGGTATCTAGTGTCATTACTGCAGCTCAGCCAGGGACACAAACTTGCGGATGTCCTGGGCCAGAAGCTTGGGCTCTTCAAAGGCGGCAAAGTGGCCCCCACGTTCCATGTAGGAATAGGAGATGAGTTTGGGGTACTTGGCCTTCACCCACTTTTCTGGGGCATGCAGCAGCTCAGAAGGGAAGGCTGAATAGCCGGTGGGCACAAAGACCTTCATGCTGTGGAGAAGAGGGATGAGGTGAGGTGTTTTGTTTCCTGTTTCCAGAGCAGACTCTCAAGGCCTGGGGAAGACTTGGCTGGGTCAGATGGAGCCATGATGTCAAGTGCTATCACTGCTCTCCTGTTACTGTCTCTCCTGTTCATTCATTAGGGACCTTCTCTGTAGGGTGCATTATCCAGGCAGGGCATGAGCAACCTCTAATGCCTCCCTTGCTGGGCTATCACTTTGCTCTCACCTGAAGGTCTATATAGGCCTGTGAATCCCAAAGTGCCTGACAGCAGGCCAGGACCTGAGGGAGTGGGTACTCAGGATGTCTGGAATCTTTCTCACCTTGCCATCAAGCCTTCTCTGAGTTAAAGGACACATGGTACCATCCTCCAGCCCCAGGGGTCTCCTCCTTGGTCAGCCAGGCTTACCTCTCATGTCTATGGACCATGATTCCCTGGCCCATGTTTTCCTTGTAAAAGCGTTGGGAGGAGACAATGGTTCCCGTCGTCCAGTAGATCATGATGTTAGTCAGCAGGTCGTCCAGGGAGAACTTCCTGGGAAAGCACACAGGAAATCCAGGCTCAGTGAAAGCTCTGGCTGTCAAGAACAAAGGGCTGCCCTCTTCAGGGTCACCACATCAGAGGATGCCTAGCTCTCACGTGCTGGGAGCCCAGGGAAGGACTGAAGACTGATACCTGCCACTCAAGGGTGTGGCCTGCCACACAGAACAGCTCCAGCACTTTCAGGTAGCTGTCTTTGCTGTAGAAGAGCCACTGTGCTTGGCTTTAGCCTGCCCACTGCAGATGCTCTCATCCCTTCTGTGACATTTGCTGACATCAGTGTTTCAGGCCTATGGTCTTCTGAGTCTTAACCGTGACAAGTTATAGCCCCAAGTAGCCTCCTAACCATAGTGGCCCATTCAATCCCAGTATTAAATCCTCCAAAGGTCTCATCATGGCGTATGTTCTGATGGGCCACGGGTCGACCACAGCCCAAGCTCTTTCCACCCTTTTTGAGAACATCTTAGTCTAGAAGACACCAATGCCCACTGTGTTTGGGGCTAGAATTTCAAGGTTTTTCTGCCCGACAGGAATTGTGATCTGCCAGTGAATTACCCCATCTGCCTCCTTGGCCATGTTAGCCCCTCTTCCCTGGGCTGGCTGCACTATCTGGTCTAATGTTACCCCTTTCTACCAGCTGCCCTCCCACCCCACCTCTACTGCTATCCCTTCTCAGTCCTGCACCCTGGAACTGCTCATATTGCTTGATCTGTAGGAGTGAGGCTCTTATTGGGCTCTGTCCTCTTTGTCTGTCCCTCTGTCCCTTTCTGTCCCTTCTCTGCAGTCAACAAGACTTCCCAGCATTCTTAGATGCTGCTATCACATTTTCTGTGGTGTGTACCACAGATCAACGAGACCACATGGAACTATCTCCTCCATAATATCTTCCCCAAGCTCTACCTTTGTGGATCCAGGCTCTGAATGGACCCCTGACTCGTACGCCTTGTAGTCTCTGCCTCTCAGTGTGACAGTGACCAAAAGGAGCTTGGCACCAGGCTAAGCTCCTGTGACACAACACCGTGTCAGAGGGCACAGCAGTTCACCCTCACACCCGTGCCCCCACAGAGCTCTGTCCCTTCTCATTGCTTGCCACAGAATTCACAGGCTATACAGGTCCCAAGTGACAGGGATCAGCTATTCTGCTGTAAAGGGTATCTGCTGCTGTGGGGACTTCCTGACACACGTGTTCTTTCTCAGTAGGGGACTGAGCAAGTCACTGTCCCTTCTTCTGTCTACCTCCCCATTCCCTACAAGGCTAAAGGGTAAGGGATGCACTAGCCAAGCACTGAAGAAGCTTGCTGGCTTCCCCCATTGCGTGCCTGGATCAGGGATAGAATGTCAGGCGAGAGAGGCAGAGCCTGGGGATCAAGTCTGACAGAAACTTGGTGGAGCCTCACCTCTCCAGGCCTCCATCCTCCAGTTCACGGTATTCTGACTTGGTCCAGGTGGAGAACTTTTCTAAGATGTAGGCAGCCAGGCCCACGGGAGAGTCATTCAGAGCACAGCCTGGATGGGTAGGAGCAAGGGAGAGATTCAAGCATGGACCTGGAAAGTATGTGACTCCAGGAGAAAGGTGTGTGGGTGCCACAGAGGGGCAGCAGGTACAGCTGTGTACCCTACATCTGGAGCCCTGGCCTGAGTAGCCTCATCCAGCAAGTTCCCTATAATCTTATAGAATTCAGACCATATGGGCTCTATCTTGGTGTAAAATTGATAGTTAATAACAAATAAATATTAATGGACCCATGAGTTAAAATACAGTTGCAATTATTGGAACAGCAGGGGCCAGGGTAGTCACTGGATGCTTAGCATCAGTCCAGGAAGGATGAATACAGGCAACAGGGCCCTAGGACCCCTCGTTAGGGGAGCAAGGGGGACTCACTATACAGCTCCTGAAAGAGGTCATCAACTGTGTCTGGACACAAGGGGACCATATTTACAACATGTGTAAGGGACAATGCTGGCAAGCTCTTCTGGAGAGTGCATCCGGAAGGCAGCAGAGCTGGAGACCGACCTCTGTGTTGTAGTTTGTATTTTTTATACTTCCAGTGATAGCACTGACGTCTGCTTGTAACTGGAAGGGAAGCCGGACTTTATAAAGTGCTGTCATGATCAGTAGATTCCTTGCTGTGGGCCTAGAGGTACCACTGGAACTGGGGGAGGCTCCACAGTGCAAAATGACTCCCAGGTGTCCTTTGAGTGCACCCAGGGGACATCCAAAGGACACCTGACATTCCTTGGATCTTCTAGGGTAGTAATTGTTAAACTGCAGGTTGTGACCCCGTTAGGGTCAAGTGACCCTTTCACAGGGGTCACATATCAGATGTCTTGCATATCTGATATTTACGTGACAATTCATCACAGTAGGAAAATTGTAGTTACGAAATAACAAGAGAAATCATTTTATAGTCAGGAATCACAACGTGAGGAATTGTTTCAAAGGATCTTAGTATTAGGAAGGTTGAGAATCACTGATCTAAGAGTGGTTCCTCAACTTCATTACAGCTCTGTAAACAATAGAAAACCAGGAAAGTATAAATGACTCTGGCCTATCAAGAAGAAACACATTTTTTTCAGTAGGTTTTTTTTTTTTTTTTTTTTTTTTTTTTGTCCTTTTTTACTGGGAGTAAGACTTAAGCAGGTTTGGAGTAAGTACTCTTCCACTGAGCTGCCTCCCCAACACTGTTGTCTATTCTGAAACAGGATGTCAGCCTAAGGCACACAGGCAGGCCTCGACATTCTGGATCCTCTTGCTGCAGCCTCCTGAGCAGTGGGTTACAGACCTTCCTGAGGCACTGGGCCTCTGTGTGTCATCAGGCCTGGTTACTCTGGGGGTTGATGAGTCTCACCTTCATTAGAGAACAAATCTGTATTCCCAAAACCTTTGAACAAACTATTGTTTATTTGATCACCTATAATTTTCTTTATAAACTAAAATTTTTAGTTTCTTTTCTTTTTCTCTGCATGCCTCTCCACATCCTGCCAACTCAAGAGTCTTGCTATGTAAACTAAGATGTCTTGGGACTCACTATGTAGACTAGGCTAGGCTAAAATTGTGGGGTTCCCCTAGCCTCTGTCTCTCATACATGGGATTGTAGCTGTGGTGAATGACAGATCACTTGTCACTCAGTGTGATGTCCTGGGTTCAGTGCTCAGTACAGAAAACAAAGATTTCTGCTTCCTTGTCAGGGGTTTCTTGCTGTAAGCTGTGTTGTCAGGGGCAGTGAGATTCCCTCGGGGCCCTGCTGCCCTGGTGTGCTTACCTACAGTGTCTGGCTTGGTGGCCTGGATGTGCATGTAGCCACTCTCCCTCATGATGCTGTAGAAAGTCTTCTCCTTATAGGGGTACAAGAGCTCAATATCCTTCTCAGTGTAGCCAAGAAATCTCCCAAAACGTTTCCCCAGGAGAGGGGTCAGGGGGTAGAGACTTCTTGAAATGAAGGCCATGTTCAAGTGCAGGCCTTTCACGTGGCTGTGGGCAGAGGAATGGCACAGGTCAGCTTGGCCGCTCTGAAGGACAGGAGTGAGAGGAGATGGAGGAGGAAGGGAGAGGCCACAGACCTGAGGAATACAAGTCAGCCTCCTTCAGCCCCTGTCTGTCTCGAGCATCCACCGAGTTGGAGGTTAGTGGTTGGGGAAGAGGAAAGTGTTCTAGAGTCTTCTTGTCTTCAGGATGTTCTAGACCTTGTCCCACAGAGACTACTATAGACCCCTTCCTGTGCTTCAGACAGCTGCCACAGCTATCCCAAGGGTCAACACGCCCTCTCTCACCTAATGAGGGAAGATCTGTTTTCTCTGTCCCCGAACCACAAGAATTTGGGATGGGGGACCTGGCTAAGGGAGCCCCAAGTCTCAGACACTGCTGAAGAGGGCCTAGGGTGAACAGTCCTGTGTCCTGTGTGGATTCCACCCACCCACAGAACCTGGCGAGGCTGCACTGTGCCTGTCTGACTACCCCGACTCACTTGGGAACCATCTGGGCCATGTTGGTGCAGATGAGGGATCCCCAGTCCCCGCCTTGAATGTAGAATCTCTGGAAGCCCAGCCGTGTCATCAGCTTGTAGAAGATCCTCGCAGTGGCCACTGAATTTAAACCTGAGTGTGAAGGGGACAGACAGGCTGTTCTGTAAGGTTTGCAGTATGGCCTATGCTATGGTTGCTGTACTTTGGGTTTTGAATGAGTTTCTTGAGTTCAGCAGCAGCAGATAAAGTAGCAAAACCTCATCAAATCATAAGTTTACAACAGGCTATAGAGGTGAGTGGAGGCACCTCCCTGAGAAAGCAAGCAAGAAAGGGACCCTGCAAACATCCAGCAGAAGTCAACGAGGGAAGTCGAGGCAGTCACCTAGAATTCCCAGTGGAGAATTTTCTCCCTGTGGCTGAGCCTCCCACTGTAGGCATTTTTATGTCATGGGACAATAGCAGCATCTGTTGGAAATAAGTTTGTCTTCTCAGCTGTCCTTGGGACACAATGTTTTAATGCTATGAGCTGCTTGCTGTTCTCCCTCTCCCCAGTGCAGAGTCAGGGCCAGCCTGACCCAGGACAGTGTCCTGAAGAACACTTGGAGATAAGTGTGCTTGAGTCTCAAATAGGGGCTGCAGTGGGATGCAGTCAGCATCCTTGCTTCCAGAGCCTGCTTAACTGAGCTCCAACAGCATGCGACAACTTTCCAGTGCAATGAACACTGAACAGGGAGTCATAGGTCGGTGCTAAGGAGCCTGGGAAATTCCCCAGACCTTTCTTTCCCCAGGCTAAGAAGAAAGTACCTCACAGGAGATCAGACAAAAGGAACTTTGGTGCCCCAAGAAGACCAATGTGCCCGGTTATATGTTCCTCAGGGTATTGCTGCCACCAATGGGTCTGTGAGTCACAGAGCATAGGGCCCAGGGTGCTGCTGTCCCAAGCAGGCACTGAGATGACACAGCACAGTCTGGATGTGTTCCCCTTTCAGAACCCTGTACCTTTCTTGCTGGATGCCTCAGAGAAACCATAGCCAGGAATCGAGGGACAGATGACTTCAAACACATGCTCGTCACTCAGGCCGTGGGCCTTGGGGTCGGTCAGCAACGGGATGATCTTGTAAAACTCATAGAATGAGCCGGGCCAGCCATGCACCATGAGCAAGGGCTTTGGGGTGCGGCCTGAGGGCAGCTGGGGAGGCTTCACGTGGATGAAGTGGATGTCCAGCCCTGGGGGCAGAGACAGTCAGGATGAGGGACAGAGCATGCATGCTGAGGGAAGGAGGTCCTGCTGTAATACATGTTAGTTCATTAAGGACACATCAGTGAGGGAGAGGCTCATATATCCAGCAACAGTGGGCTGCTTTTTATCGAGTGCTGAAGTACAGCTCTGTGGTGCAAAGGTCATCCGTGCGCTCAGCTAACACACGACAGAGCTCATGGCCATCCAGTCAAACGTCCCTGTCATGGCTGTGCTATAGCTCAGGTTTACAGACAGTTCTAGGCAGTGTACCTTCCCTTACATGGGGCTATTCTTGTAGAAAATGAAGTATTTTTATGTATTCTTCAACTATTTCCTATATATGCGTGCATTACATGTAGTATGTATAATACATTCCTGTGTGTGTGTGTGTGTGTGTGTGTGTGTGTGTGTGTGTGTGTGTAAAACACATATACATATGAACATATCTTGATAGCATCTCACTTCCCAGGACTCTCCTCTCTTGTTCTTATGCTCCATTTTCTATCCCATTACATCCAGGTACTGTTGTCTGCGTGTGCATGGCAGTGGCCAACCTAGAATCAGCTTCTACCAAAAAGAAAAAAGATTCCTCCCCCAGCCCCTTAGGAGCTACCAGTAGCCTGCAGCTTCTCATTGAGGGGAATGCCATGCTGGAATTATTGGCTGGCTCGACCTTGTGCGTGAATGCAACAGCCACATGTGGCTTATATTCTGATGAACCTGCCTGATGGGAAAAGTTTAGAAGTTAAAAATGCACTAAATATCCACTTATTTAATGATTCAATAGATTGACAGATTACTTTCCTAGTGGACATGAGGTTCATATTCAGTGCTCAGATACACACACACACACACACACACACACACACACACACACACACACGCACATACACTGAGTGCATTTCACATGCCTAACTTGTCAAACATGACAGCTTAGCCTCCCAGTTCCCTACTGAGTAGCTTGTTTCTTCTGTGGTATTGGGGCTGTGTGAGAGCTGTCCCTAGAGTGAGTGTCACAAGCCTGGGAAAAGGACCAAGTGTGGTTTCTACAGAATGCACATTGACTTCACACCATAGTAAACCATAAGCTACACTTGGCCAAAGAATTTATGCAACTCTGTGGGCAGAGGTTTGAAGATCTCAAGTATAAATTAAGAAATTGTACAAAGTAACCTTCCAGGAGGATTACAGCATAACCAAGCACTTTAATTTTGCTGTTTGTGGTATATGTATTTAATTTTTTTCTACTACAAACATAGATAAAATATGTAAGTTTTCCACATGTTTGGGCTGAAGCATTTCTTACCATGTTCTAATTATAAAAGCAAACCATTTTAGATTTATTTTATTGTATGCGTAGGAGTGTTCTGCTGCCTGTATGCCGTCCTGTCTGCCACAGGAATGCATGGTGCTTGCAGAGGTCAAAAGAGAGCACCTGATGTGCTGGAACTGATTGTGAGCCATCATGGGGTGCCAGGAATGGGTCCTCTGCAAGCCTAGAGAGTGCTCTGAACTGCTCTGCCTCCTCTCCAGTCCCCAAGCTAAACCTTTTACCTTCTCAAAATTATTCATTAAAAATTTCATCTATTCACTTTGAGGTGCTGGAGTTGGATCCCAGGCCCTGCATGTTCGAGGCAAATGGTCCATATGAGCCACAGCCCTCACCTGCAGTGCCTGTCCCTATGGCTGTAAAAAGTAGATCAATCTCTGGAACTCAGGAATGTGCCATCACCACAGCATCCTGCACACAGCCAGCATCTCCCCACCACAGCATCCTGCACACAGTCAGCATCTCCCCAC